>CALYLW010000015.1:1987039-2119539 GCA_944989445.1 Ampullaceana balthica | reverse complement strand
GTGAGACCAATCCCAACTCACTACTTCCTCCACGACAGTTGAGGGGGGTGGGCATACGTTTTTTTTTCAAAAAATAAATAGATAGGTTTTCTTTGTTTTTTATTTTATATATAGGAAAATAAGGTATTTAACGAGTTTGAGTTATTTTTTTTTAAAATTTATAATTATTAAACATGCATATCTATGTTAATGTAATGTACTCTAAGAAACATGATTTTCGTATTTTTTCTTGAGTATAGGTAATTTTTAAAATAACCTTTAACACTAAATTAATTTCACATAAAAACATTTCAGTCTTTTCGATTTCGTATGAAACTATTTTCACTGATAGATCGCGTGATGCGTACGTTCTGCAGCCGAAGTAAAGTTGATTTTGAACGACGCGATCAGAACCGCACCTGCAGCGACAAATTTTTAACGTTGGTTGAAGAAAAGGGTGACAGGTGAGAAAACAAGAGATGCTGGACTAACTCTGCAAAGAAGAAATCAAAAGGTCAATGTTTGAGTGTATTGATCGTTTCCATTCTGAACTCCAGATCAGATCAAGTGCAATCAAGGAAGTAGCAACTATGTTTGAGGCTGTTCAAGCCAAAAGCTTGATATCTGCCACTGAAGAAGAATTAATAAAGTCCATTCCAAGGTTGTCCACTTTCTATGATGAGTTTTATTAGAAATACCAAGGCTGAGAAGGCACCTGAAGGCAGCAGAGATCGATCTCAAAGATGCTGAAGACTGGTCCGTACTTTACGTTTTGAAATTTGTAGCTAAATGTGACTTCATAGAATCTCTCCCCTATCTCACATTGAGTTTACGATTATTTGTTACAATCTGTGTGTCTGTGGCTTCATGTGAAAGGTGTTTTTCAAAGCTAAATCTTATAAAGAATTATTTGCGATCTACAATGGGGCAGTCAAGGCTTTCTGATCTTGCCATGTTATCCATTGAAAGTGATTCGGCACAAGAAATAGATTTCGATGACGTAATAAACAAGTTTTCAGTTTTAAAGGCCAGAAAATCTAAATTCTGATTTTTTAAATATATTTAATGACATTGTATTTTGAATTATTACATAATATTCTGATAGTTGCAGATTTTGCAAACCCAAAACAGAACAGTTACAACTTTACCTCATTTGAAGTTGTACTGTAATGGTTGTAATATTCTAATTTTGGTAATGTAATATAATTGTTGTAAATTTTAATGGAACGCAATGTAGATGCAAGTTTGTGAAATTTGAAAATATTACAGTTATTTAACCGTATTACTTAAAATTAATAATTTTATGTTAAAGTTAAAATAAAACTTTAAAATTAACTTTTTTCTATTTAGTTTCTTAAATGTTACAATATTTTACCTATCGACTTTAAATTCAACTTTTCTCCTAATGCCTTTGTAACAAACATTTGATCTATATTTTCAAACGTTACTAAAGAATCTGTGTGTTCCCGGTATTTTGCAGACTCGATGAGATTTATGGGGCAAATCGTGGGGGGGGGGTGACACCAAGAGCTACCGCCCCGGGTGACACCAACCCTAGTGACGCCTCTGCCTCAGCGTTACGGAGTCAGACAGTGAGTGACTTAGGCCTTTATATTGTTTATATATATAGATTTCATTTTCCAATCTTGCCATTGTGCTTTTTTTTTATTTTTAATTCCATTAAAATTGGAGACATTTTTAGTCTTTATATAAATATATATTTGAATAATTTATGAATTTTTTACAGCTATTCTCCAGATTTTGCACCTCCCCAATGCAAAAGAAAAATAAAATATCAGAGTTTGGTTTACGCCTATGTTTCACTCACCGCTGTTATTATGACTTTCAAAGTGATCACGTGCTAAGAATTGGATTTTCCTTTGAAACGATTGCTGTATAGAGATGTCAGTGGCAAACGATTGCTGTATAGAGATGACAGTGTCACAAAGTTGTCTCTTTATTGTCAAAATATCGCCATTGCAGTCGAAACTGGATGGTGCCCCCGTAAGTTCCAAAGGTCAAATGGATTTAACATAAATTATTTAAAACATACGTATTAATAAAACAAACCCGTAAAAACAACGTTTTTGACCATAAATCCCTTATATATGAGACATAACTAATAGTATTGATTATTTTCAAACATTTACAGACTGAATCTGTCTTAACTCAAGTTTGCTTCATAACCCTAGGGGGGGGGGTGGGAGGGGGAGAGGGGAAAAGTCTGGTCACCGATTCGCTTGACCGAGCTCAGCGTGACACGTACAATGTAAACAAAAGCACCCCGTCGCTTTGTTGGGTCGCCTCAATGCGTCAGCTCAAACAATAACAAACCGTGAATTTGAATTACATACCTCATATTAGGATAAACTAAAAATGCATTAATTTAATTACGGTACGTTCGATCGATCTTAAATTTTGATACGATGTATTGTTAGGTCAGACGGGTCAGTGTGCCAAATTTCAGCTCGATCGAATCACGTGAAGTGTGTCATTTTCGACTTTTGTTTTTCCGCCCGCCCATGAGATCATGAGATGACGACAGACAGAGACGGCCGCGAAGTTAATATAAGGGATTTAAAAACAAAGTTTTTGACTATAAATCCCTTATATATGAGACATAACTAACAGTATTGATTATTTTCAAACATTTACAGACTGAATCTGTCTTAACTCAAGTTTGCTTCATAACCCTAGGGGGGGAGGGGTGGGTGGGAGGGGGAGAGGGGAAAAGTCTGGTCACCGATTCGCTTGACCAAGCTCAGCGTGACACGTAAAATGTAAACAAAAGCACCCCGTCTCTTCGACGGGTCGCCTCAATGCGTCAACTCAAACTTTCTCGTGGGAAAAAACAATAACAAATCGAATTTGAATTACATACCTCATATAAGGATAAACTAAAAATGCATTAATTTAATTACGGTACGTTCGATCGATCTGAAATTTTGATACGATGCATTGTTAGGTAAGTCGGGTCCGTGTGCCAAATTTCAGCTCGATCGGATCACTGAGAGTGGGTCATTTTCGACTTTTCTTTTTCCGCCCGCCCAGCCCAAGACAGAGATGATGAGATGATGAGACGGCCGCGAAGTTAATATAAGGGATTTAAAAGACCCTTCAATTTTAGAATTGGTAATTGGCCTAGGCAATCAAAGCACTGTTCTTGTCGGACACAGCCCATAGTTAGCTTGACGTTTAAGTTCCAATACTAAAGGATCTCATGGACTAATTAATGAAAGAATATGCTAATAGGAAGAAATATAAGTACATTGTAATATAAGTACATTGTAATATAAGTACATTGTAATATAAGTACATTGTAATATAAGTACATTGTAATATAAGTACATTTTAAGGTGTATTCAAACACCTTTAAAAAAGACATAACCAGAGCAAAAATTTAATTTCCCAGCGTTTCTCTCAAACTAAAACAATAAAGTACAGATTACTAGAAAACTCATTTCAGATAGGTGACATAATGAATCATTGTATTATTTATTTAGAAATATACTTATTGAACGACAAATAAGGGGACATTGGGCAAAGGGGAAAATTAAAGAAATGTTTCATCAGCACGGTGTTTAATAGTTTTCTTTGCATCTAACCTCATTGCATTGGTCCTTCCATTACAGTTTGAATTTAGATGAGGTTGCTTAGGGGAGGGGGGGTCTTTACTTCAGCTATAGTATCAGACTGTGGCATTGTTCCCCCCCACCCCCACGTCTCGTCTCCCACACACACCTCACTAAAACTGACATTCAAGGACTTTTCAACAATAAAGAGGCCTGTACCAAAGACCCGTCCCCCACTATTAAAATCTTTTGAGACTGCAACTCTCTACTCACTCCTATATCAACAATGGTCTTGCCCTCTGTGCAATTTACTGCTAGCATGACAACAGAGTATTTTCCTTGCTATCGGTTAACATGCGATTAAATAAAATCGGAAATTATTGAGGCTCATTAAAAAAAATGAACGAAACAAATACACATTTTTTTGTTTAAATAAAAATATATCCTTTTATTTCGGACAAGCCATAGTCTAATCGTGCTAACAGCACATAACGAAAGAGATTTAAAAAAATTATATCATGAGTTAACAGGTGAAGACATTGTCTCTTGGATAATTTTATTTAGATTCCATCTCTGCGATTCATTGGGTTTCTGTTTAAAAAAAGACGTTTTCATTAACATAATATTCAATTTTAAACCTCTAGTGTTATGTGGTGTAAATATGTTACAATGTATGATGTAAGTTTTATATGAGAACGATTTAATTTAATGGTTTAAAAATGTTTGAGTTTGTATTATGATGTGTGGAGATATAACTGAGGAGGCAGTGTGGTGGGCACATTGAGTGTTAAGTTGTGCAGATGCGTGTGTAGGTCATCAATAATGCGTGTATGTGGTGTGCAACAAGTGATGTGACTTGTGGTGACTGATAAATGTGATCATGCCATGCGTGACGGTGGTGGTGTCTAGTTATAGGTGTTATCTGGCAGCTCACAATTTTCTGTGGGCAGTTCCTCGGCCATCGTCGACTGGTCGGTTTCCTGACCAGCTAGAGCTGTTGCGGCAGACGTGTCATCCATCTTGCTGTCACCACCAGTGTGAGGCTGCGCTGATGAACTCTGGGGCATATCTTGGGTTGGACCACTCGAGGCGTCCTAAACAAAGTTATACGACACACTACATAGTTAACATAGAATTTTCTCTTTAATAAACCTTGTCGATTAATGGCGGTAATCAATTAATAGATTTATCCGCGGCATCGAGTTGGAAAAATGTCATGAAGATAGTATTCAAGTGTCCGGATAGTCTGCTAGAAATAACCAGACATACATTTATTATACGTTAATCTGAACTAAGCTACGAAAACCTTGTCTAAAAATAGTAAAATTACGTAATCGGGTATGACGTTTTCCGGTCTAAGAACTGACGAACCCAATAAAGCAAGTATAATAGAGCAATGTAATCTACTGTGGTAAATAGATGCACTAGATACAAAACAAAAAAATTCTGTAACAATTTGTGGAATGTAAAATATGTTCTTAATGTCGGCCAGGCGACGAGCCCAATCTGACCTATGGTGATACTAACTTGTGGTATGTGATGTTTACATGTTGGTCTGTGTCACCTATGTCGTTGGCCTGTGTCACTGTGTCGTTGGTCTGTGTCACCAATGTCATTGGTCTGTGTTACCTGTGTCGTTGGTCTGTGTCACTGTGTCGTTGTTCTGTATTACTTTGTCATTGGTCTGTGTCACTGTGTCTTTGGTATGTGTCACTGTGTCGTTGGTATGTGTCACTGTGTCGTTGGTCTGTGCCACCTGTGTCGTTGGTCTGTGTCACCTTTGTCGTTGGTCTGTGTCACTGTGTCGTTGGTCTGTGTCACTGTGTCGTTGGTCTATGTCACTTTGTCTATGGTCTGTGTCACTGTGTCGTTGGTATGTGTCACTGTGTCGTTGGTCTGTGCCACCTGTGTCGTTGGTCTGTGTCACCTTTGTCGTTGGTCTGTGTCACTGTGTCGTTGGTCTGTGCCACCTGTGTCGTTGGTCTGTGTCACCTTTGTCGTTGGTCTGTGTCACTGTGTCGTTGGTCTGTGCCACTTTGTCGTTGGTCTATGTCACTTTGTCTATGGTCTGTGTTACTGTGTCGTTGGTACGTGTCAAATATGTCATGGGTCTATGTCACCTGTGTCGTTGGTCTGTGTCACAGTGTCGTTGGTCTGTGTCATATCTCGTTGGTCTGTGTCACTGTGTCGTTGGTCTGTGTCACTGTGTCGTTTGTCTGTGTCACTGTGTCGTTGGTCTGTGTCACTGTGTCGTTGGTATGTGTCCCTGTGTCGTTGGTCTGTGTCACCTGTGTCGTTGGTCTGTGTCAAATATGTCGTTGGTCTATGTCACCTGTGTCGTTGGTCTGTGTCACTGTGTCGTTGGTCTGTGTCACTGTGTCGTTGGTCTGTGTCACTGTGTCGTTGGTCTTTGTCACTGTGTCGTTGGTCTGTGCCACTTTGTCGTTGGTCTATGTCACTTTGTCTATGGTCTGTGTCACTGTGTCGTTGGTCTTTGTTACTGTGTCGTTGGTCTGTGCCACTTTGTCGTTGGTCTATGTCACTTTGTCTATGGTCTGTGTCACTGTGTCGTTGGTCTGTGTCACTGTGTCGTTGGTCTGTGTCACTGTGTCGTTGGTCTGTGTCACTGTGTCGTTGGTCTGTGTCGTTGGTCTGTGTCACTGTGTCGTTGGTCTGTGTCACTGTGTCGTTGGTCTGTGTCACCTCTGTCGTTGGTCTGTGTCACCTGTGTCGTTGGTATGTGTCAAATATGTCGTTGGTCTGTGTCACCTGTGTCGTTGGTGTGTTTCACTGTGTCGTGGATATGTGTCATATCTCGTTGGTCTGTGTTACTGTGTCGTTGGTCTGTGTCACTGTGTCGTTGATCTGTGTCACTGTGGTGTTGGTCTGTGTCACTGTGTCGTTGGTCTGTGTCACCTCTGTCATTGGTATGTGTCACTGTGTCGTTGGTCTGTGTCACATGTGTCGTTGGTCTGTGTCACCTGTGTCGTTGGTCTGTGTCACCTGTGTCGTTGGTCTGTGTCACCTCTGTCGTTGGTCTGTGTCACTGTGTCGTTGGTCTGTGTCACCTCTGTCGTTGATCTGTGTCACCTCTGTCGTTGGTCTGTGTCACCTGTGTCGTTGGTCTGTGTCACCTGTGTCGTTGGTCTGTGTCACCTCTGTCGTTGGTCTGTGTCACTGTTTTGTTGAACTGTGTGACAACTCCTCACCGTCTGTGGATCCTGTGATGTTCGCCTACTCTCGCTGTTCTCCCCTTCATCCAATTCCCTCTCGGTTATCTTCGTGTTGACCTCGTCAATAGCTTTCTTGATGGCCACCTGGGCCTCTTCGTCCACTGGTCAAAATAAACAAACGTGAAAGACATGGTTGCTGGGTCGGCAACTTTATACGTTTTTGTTGGATGGTACTAAAATAAATATGTGAAAGATGGTACTAAAATAAATATATGAAAGATGGTACTTAAATTAATATGTCAAAGATGGTACTAAAATAAATATGTGAAAGATGGTACTAAAATAAATATGTGAAAGATGGTATTAAAATAAATATGTGAAAGATGGTACTAAAATAAATATGTGAAAGATGGTTAAAATAAATATGTCAAAGATGGTACTAAAATAAATATGTCAGAGATGGTACTAAAATAAATATGTGAAAGATGGTACTAAAATAAATATGTGAAAGATGGTACTAAAATAAATATGTCAAAGATGGTACTAAAATTTTTGTGAAAGATGGTACTAAAATAAATATGTGAAAGATGGTACTAAAATAAATATGTGAAAGATGGTACTAAAATAAATATATGAAAGATGGTACTTAAATTAATATGTCAAAGATGGTACTAAAATAAATATGTGAAAGATGGTACTAAAATAAATATGTGAAAGATGGTACTAAAAAAATATGTAACAGATGGTACTAAAATTAATATGTCAAAGATGGTACTAAAATAAATATGTCAAAGATGGTACTAAAATAAATATGTGAAAGATGGTACTAAAATAAATATGTCAAAGATGGTACTAAAATAAATATGTGAAAGATGGTACTAAATTAAATATGTGAAAGATGGTACTAAAATAAATATGTCAAGATGGTACTAAAATAAATATGTCAAAGATGGTACTAAAATAAATATGTCAGAGATGGTACGAAAATAAATATGTGAAAGATGGTACTAAAATAAATATGTCAAAGATGGTACTAAAATAAATATGTCAAAGATGGTACTAAAAATATGTGAAAGATGGTACTAAAATAAATATGTGAAAGATGGTACTAAAATAAATATGTGAAAGATGGTACTAAAATAAATATGTGAAAGATGGTACTAAAATTAATATGTCAAAGATGGTACTAAAATAAATATGTCAAAGATGGTACTAAAATAAATATGTCAAAGATGGTACTAAAATAAATATGTGAAAGATGGTACTAAATAAATATGTCAAAGATTATACTAATATAAATATGTGAAAGATGGTACTAAAATAAATATGTGAAAGATGGTACTAAAAATATGTGAAAGATGGTACTAAAATAAATATGTGAAAGATGGTACTAAAATAAATATGTGAAAGATGGTACTAAAATAAATATGTGAAAGATAGTACTAAAATAAATATGTGAAAGATGGTACTAAAATAAATATGTGAAAGATGGTACTAAAATAAATATGTTAAAGATGGTACTAAAATAAATATGTGAAAGATGGTACTAAAATAAATATGTGAAAGATGGTACTAAAATAAATATGTGAAAGATTGTACTAAAATAAATATGTCAAAGATGGTACTAAAATAAATATGTGAAAGATGGTACTAAAATTAATATGTCAAAGATGGTACTAAAATAAATATGTGAAAGATGGTACTAAAATAAATATTTGCAAAGATGGCCTTATGTTAATTTTTCTGAAGTCCAACCTAACATTGTCATGCAATAAAGTTACTTGACAGCTAAAAACCGGGGTTGGAGTGTTCAGAGGGATTTTATTTGACAAGGATTTCAGTTTTCAAGAATCGCCTAAAGAAGTAGGGAAGGGTCCTTACAAACTAGGGGGTGGCCGGATATGTATTATTTTACTATTTACGGATAGTTGGCCCCAAATATGTTCAGAATCCGGATATCTCTGGATTTATGTGTAAGAGCCAAGGGGTTGTACCTTACTAATTTCTATTTAGTATTCAATACTATTTATTAAAGTATTATCCAACATATGGAGAGTATCTGCTATCTACAATGACAGTCTTTAACACTGTCAACGTCAACGATGAAAATTTTACTATGAATTGAATGAACGAAGTTCAACGAACTGTGTAATGTGTAAAAATCGAACTGTGCTGTACCGAGTGTATAGTGTTGTACCGAGTGTGTAGTGTGGTACCGAGTGTGTAGTGTTGTACCGAATGTGTAGTGTTGTACCGAGTATGTAGTATTGTACCGAGTGTGTAGTGTTGTACCGAGTGTGTAAAGTTGTACCGAGTGTGTAGCGTTGTACCGAGTGTGTAGTGTTGTACCGAGTGTGTAGTGCTGTACCGAGAGTATAGAGTTGTACCGAGTGTGTAGTGTTTTACCGAGTGTATAGTGTTGTACCGAGTGTGTAGTGTTGTACCGAGTGTGTAGTGTTTTACCGAGTGTGTAGTGTTGTACCGAGTGTGTAGTGTTATACCAAGTGTGTATTGTTGTACCGAGTGTGTAGAGTTGTACCGAGTGTGTAGTGTTGTGTATTAAGCCTCGGCAACTAAGCGAATTTTAAAAAATCGTTAATCTGCCGAACTCCTCTGATAGTGATGACGTGAATACTATTTATATACCGGAATAATCAGAAGGCCCATTGATGTCGCTCGCGTGTTTTCTCCGAAGCTGTCGTAACACAAAATAAAAGAACTCCGGGTAATAAGCTTATACCGACTAATTGAAGTTACGGTTAACCGGTCCTGATAAAACAGAACCGGTCCCAATCTCAGGACCGGTTAACAATTAACAACCTTAATAATACTGTTCTGTATTTAATTACTGGGTAATTTAATATGACTTCAAATAATTCTTAACTACATTGATATCCGGATCCGACTCGGATCTCCCATAAGCATCTGGAAAATCCGGTTAGTGCCAGAAATTCAGATATCCGGCTACCCTCTATTACAAACCACAGAAAAAAACGCAGAGATTTCGGATTCCAGCTCCGATATTTTTTAGTGTTTGAGGTCTCAACCATAAAATTGAAATGCAATCATTAATTCATTGGGCCATTCATATCAAATTAAAATCAGAAATATGTTGCCAAAAAATGTTTGAACTATTTAAGATAATTTTATTTAAATATTATTTGGTTTTTAATTTAGCAATCTACTTTTAGAATAGTAGCAAGACTTTTACTCATTTGACTAAAACCCGATTGAATAAGAAAAAAACAAACATTAAATGATTTAGAGTTCATAGAGATACGTTAGCTCTTGGCGTTACGTTTCGTAAAGAAGTTAGCACAGGTCCGGTCCATGTATTTGTCCTGGGATTTTCATCGAAAGATAAGTGGTCACAGTCCAGGTCAAAGTTAAGTGGTATCAGTTCAGGTCAAATAAAAGATAAGTGGTATCAGTTCAGGTCAAAGATAAGTGGTATCAGTTCAGGGCAAAGATAAGTGGTATCAGTTCAGGTCAAAGATAAGTGGTATCAGTTCAGGTCAAATAAAAGATAAGTGGTATCAGTTCAGGTCAAAGATAAGTGGTATCAGTTCAGGCCAAAGATAAATGGTATCAGTCCAGATCAAAGATAAGTGGTATCAGTTCAGGGCAAAGATAAGTGGTATCAGTTCAGGTCAAATAGAAGATAAGTGGTATCAGTTCAGGTCAAATAAAAGATAAGTGGTATCAGTTCAGGTCAAATAAAAGATAAGTGGTATCAGTTCAGGTCAAAGATAAGTGGTATCAGTTCAGGCCAAAGATAAATGGTATCAGTCCAGATCAAAGATAAGTGGTATCAGTTCAGGGCAAAGATAAGTGGTATCAGTTCAGGTCAAATAGAAGATAAGTGGTATCAGTTCAGGTCAAATAAAAGATAAGTGGTATCAGTTCAGGGCAAAGATAAGTGGTATCAGTTCAGGTCAAATAAAAGATAAGTGGTATCAGTTCAGGTCAAATAAAAGATAAGTGGTATCAGTTCAGTGCAAAGATAAGTGGTATCAGTTCAGGGCAAAGATAAGTTGTATCAGTTCAGGTCAAAGATAAGTGGTATCAGTTCAGGTCAAATAAAAGATAAGTGGTATCAGTTCAGGGCAAAGATAAATGGTATCAGTCCAGATCAAAGATAAGTGGTATCAGTCCAGGTCAAAGATAAGTGGTATCAGTTCAGGTCAAATAAAAGATAAGTGGTATCAGTCCAGGTCAAATAAAAGATAAGTGGTATCAGTTCAGGTCAAATAAAAGATAAGTGGTATCAGTTCAGGGCAAAGATAAATGGTATCAGTCCAGATCAAAGATAAGTGGTATCAGCCCAGGTCAAAGATAAGTGGTATCAGTCCAGGTCAAATAAATAATAAGTGGTATCAGTCCAGGTCAAAGATAAGTGGTATCAGTCCAGGTCAAATAAATAATAAGTGGTATCAGTCCAGGTCAAATAAAAGATAAGTGGTATCAGTTCAGGTCAAAGATAAGTGGTATCAGTTCAGGTCAAAGATAAGTGGTATCAGTTCAGGTCAAAGATAAGTGGTATCAGTCCAGGTCAAATAAAAGATAAGTGGTATCAGTCCAGGTCAAATAAAAGATAAGTGGTATCAGTCCAGGTCAAAGATAAGTGGTATCAGTTCAGGTCAAAGATAAGTGGTATCAGTCCAGGTCAAATAAAAGATAAGTGGTATCAGTCCAGGTCAAAGATAAGTGGTATCAGTCCAGGTCAAATAAAAATTAAGTGGTATCAGTCAAGTTCAAAGATAAGTGGTATCAGTCCAGGTCAAATAAATAATAAGTGGTATCAGTCCAGGTCAAATAAAAGATAAGTGGTATCAGTTCAGGTCAAATAAAAGATAAGTGGTATCAGTTCAGGGCAAAGATAAATGGTATCAGTCCAGATCAAAGATGAGTGGTATCAGTCCAGGTCAAAAAAAAAGATAAGTGGTATCAGTCCAGGTCAAATAAAAGATAAGTGGTATCAGTCCAGGTCAAAGATAAGTGGTATCAGTTCAGGTCAAAGATAAGTGGTATCAGTCCAGGTCAAATAAAAGATAAGTGGTATCAGTCCAGGTCAAAGATAAGTGGTATCAGTCCAGGTCAAATAAAAATTAAGTTGTATCAGTCCAGGTCAAAGATAAGTGGTATCAGTCCAGGTCAAAGATAAGTGGTATCAGTCCAGGTCAAATAAAAGTTAAGTGGTATCAGTCCAGGTCAAATAAATGATAAGTGGTATCAGTCCAGGTCAAATAAAAGATAAGTGGTATCAGTCCAGGTCAAGTAAAAGATAAGTGGTATCAGTCCAGGTCAAATAAAAGTTAAGTGGTATCAGTCCAGGTCAAAGATAAGTGGTATCAGTCCAGGTCAAAGATAAGTGGTATCAGTACAGGTCAAAGATAAGTGATATCAGTCCAGGTCAAATAAAAGATAAGTGGTATCAGTCCAGGTCAAAGATGAGTGGTATCAGTCCAGGTCAAAGATAAGTGGTATCAGTCCAGGTCAAAGATAAGTGGTATCAGTTCAGGTCAAAGATAAGTGGTATCAGTCCAGGTCAAATAAAAGTTAAGTGGTATCAGTTCAGGTCAAATAAAAGATAAGCGGTATCAGTCCAGGTCAAAGTTAAGTGGTAACAGTCCAGGTCAAATAAAAGTTAAGTGGTATCAGTCCAGGTCAAATAAAAGATAAGTGGTATCAGTCCAGGTCAAAGTTAAGTGGCAACAGTCCAGGTCAAATAAAAGTTAAGTGGTATCAGTCCAGGTCAAATAAAAGATAAGTGGTATCAGTCCAGGTCAAAGTTAAGTGGTATCAGTCCAGGTCAAAGTTAAGTGATATCAGTTCAGGTCAAAGATAAGTGGTATCAGACCAGGTCAAATAAAAGTTAAGTGGTATCAGTCCAGGTCAAATAAAAGATAAGTGGTATCAGTCCAGGTCAAAGTTAAGTGGTATCAGTCCAGGTCAAAGTTAAGTGGTAACAGTCCAGGTCAAAGTTAAGTGGTATCAGTCCAGGTCAAAGTTAAGTGGTATCAGTCCAGGTCAAAGTTAAGTGGTAACAGTCCAGGTCAAAGTTAAGTGGTATCAGTTCAGGTCAAAGATAAGTGGTATCAGTCCAGGTCAAAGTTAAGTGGTATCAGTCCAGGTCAAAGTTAAGTGGTATCAGTTCAGGTGAAAGATAAGTGGTATCAGACCAGGTCAAATAAAAGTTAAGTGTTATCAGTCCAGGTCAAATAAAAGATAAGTGGTATCAGTCCAGGTCAAAGTTAAGTGGTATCAGTCCAGGTCAAAGTTAAGTGGTATCAGTCCAGGTCAAAGTTAAGTGGTAACAGTCCAGGTCAAATAAACGATAAGTGGTATCAGTCCAGGTCAAAGATAAGTGGTAACAGTCCAGATCATAAAAACGATAAGCGGTATCAGTCCAGGTCAAATAAAAGATAAGTGGTATCAGTTCAGGTCAAAGATAAGTGGTATCAGTCCAGGTCAAATAAAAGTTAAGTGGTAACAGTCCAGGTCAAAGATAAGTGGTATCAGTCCAGGTCAAATAAAAGTTAAGTGGTTACAGTCCAGGTCAAAGATAAGTGGTAGTGGTATCGGTCCAGGTTTAATAAACGATAAGTGGTATCAGTCCAGGTCAAATAAAATATAAGTGGTATCAGTCCAGGTCAAATAAACGATAAGTGGTAACAGAGTAACAGTCCAGGTCAAAGATAAATTTGTTTTGCAAATATCCTATGAAATTATCGTGTTTCCTTAAAATATATTATTATCAGAGATGTACATCTATTCCATACTTGATCTTGTGTGCTACTAGGGAAGTAGCTTTAATTTAACTCAATACTTTCCAAGCTGACAGCTGGACAGACAGGTCAGTTAGTTAAATAAAGATGAGTAAGCACATCGTTTTATACAAATAAACTTTACGTGTTTAATATTTAAAATGAATTCGGAGTAAAAATACCACATAAAAAGATTGGGTTGTTTACTACTTGACTTGACAGCCACGTCATTCATTTCAAGAAATCTCAAGAAAACATATATTTACGGTAAGTTACAATTTAGTTGTACAGTAAACAGTTTAGTTGCACAATAAACAGTTTAGTTGCACAGTAAACAGTTTAGTTGTACAGTAAACAGTTTAGTTGTACAGTAAACAGTTTAGTTGTACAGTAAACAGTTTAGTTGCACAGTAAACAGTTAATTTGTACAGTAAACAGTTTAGTTGTACAGTAAACAGTTTAGTTGTACAGTAAACAGTTTAGTTGCACAGCAAACAGTTTAGTTGTACAGTAAACAGTTTAGTTGTACAGTAAACAGTTTAGTTGCACAGTAAACAGTTTAGTTGTACAGTAAACAGTTTAGTTGTACAGTAAACAGTTTAGTTGTACAGTAAACAGTTTAGTTGCACAGCAAACAGTTTAGTTGCACAGTAAACAGTTTAGTTGTACAGTAAACAGTTTAGTTGCACAGTAAACAGTTAAGTTGTACAGTAAACAGTTTAGTTGTACAGTAAACAGTTTAGTTGTACAGTAAACAGTTTAGTTGTACAGTGAACAGTTTAGTTGTACAGTAAACACTAATTATCAACCACTTACTCAACAGCCCGGCCATTTCATAAGCCCGTTCAAAGCTGATCAGTGATGACGCGAGTCGTTTTGCTTTAACTGTGTTGAGGAAAGAGAAACTCCAATTGAAATGATTGTTTCAAATATGTGTGTTGAATACGAGGGAGTGATTGGTAATATGTATCAACAAGTTAATACTGATACATCTCACTATAGAAAATGGGGAATACAAATCTATTATATTTCAAATATTTTCGAGTTAAAGTGCGTACCTTCAGCCTGTGATATCAACACCAGCGCGTGTGCGTACCTTCAGCCTGTGATATCAACACCAGCGCGTGTAGCTGCCACCTATCGTCTCCTGCCTCCTCCGCTGCTGCCAGTGCCCGCTCTCCGTACTCCTTGGCACTTTTGGCCTCACCAAGTTCAAGGTAACATCTTCCCAGTTCGTGGCACAACCACGTGGTCTCTAGGGTCCCCTTACTGCGTGGTAGTTTTCTCTCCCATCTGTCACGTGGTAGTCACGTGTTAAAAAAGGAGTTAAGCTAAGTTAAACACAATCTTATTTAAGTCATCACCATTGTTAACAAAATCAATAAGATGATACAATAAAAAACTGATTTTAAAATGATTCGGAGACTGGGAATTATTTTTTTTAAACGCGAACTAGAGTATGAACTCCATTATTAATGAAGGAAGAAATTTGCAATTCATGTTTTTAAAAAAAATAATAATATAATTTGTTTCAGGAAACAAACATATGCCAGCTAAGACACACACTTCCGACAATTAATTTCTCACAAAACTGCCAACCAACTTAGACACAACTAAATCTTCTCTTTCACAAATGACCACATTATCATAAACTCATTCATCTCCCCTCACAGTCAAACCCCCCTACCCCATATCCAAAATACCCTCATTTCCGCCCCTGAGTGCACGGCTAACTAACCAAACTTACACTTCGATGGCCTTCTGGAATTTTCCACTTCTGGCGTGGACACGGCCCAAGTTATCCAGGGCCCGACACTCAGCATCTTCAATGACACTAAGGCGATTGATGTAAACATTTAATAAACATTTCCAGAACCATTAAGAATTTCTCTTTGTCTCTTTTCATTCATGATAGATATAATCATTGTATTCTCAGGAATCTAAATTAAATTTTTTTAAATAAAAGTCCCAGAGTTGTTCCCTTTCTGACAACAAAATGCAAAGAATTTACCAAAGTAAATATATATATACATAAAACACTGCAAAAAGAGTATAACTAAGTCTAAGGACTTCTAATGACACTATAGAAACATGTTAATTTGACTACCATACAAAGCAGGGTCAATTTGATTACACATCGGTGTGGTCTCACAAATGTTCATGTTGCTAATACATCAAATACATGTTTTACATTTTATAAATACAATAATACAGATTACAAATGGTTGGCTTCACCAGTTTTTAGACAAACTGACAAACACACAATGTGTAATGACGTAATGACGCAGTGTTTGGTGACAACATATTATCCGATGACTGATATTATTTTATATGACTGATATTATTTTATATGACTGATATTATTTTATATGACTGATATTATTTTATATGACTGATATTATTTTATATGACTGATATTATTTTATATGACTGATATTATTTTATATGACTGATATTATTTTATATGACTGATATTATTTTATATGACTGATATTATTTTATATGACTGATATTATTTTATATGACTGATATTATTTTATATGACTGATATTATTTTATATGACTGATATTATTTTATATGACTGATATTATTTTATATGACTGATATTATTTTATATGACTGATATTATTTTATATGACTGATATTATTTTATATGACTGATATTATTTTATATGACTGATATTATTTTATATGACTGATATTATTTTATATGACTGATATTATTTTAGATATGATTTAAAACGCGATTCCAAAAGCTTACTCCTTCGGGAGTAGGAAAGCAATGGTCGTATAGCTTAGCTAAGCTAAATGACAAGGATCCGTCAAAGACTAGAAATAAGTACAATCGCCAGATTAAGTTCATTGACTAGACCAAGCCTAATATCTAGCTAAGGCCAAACGGCTCGACCAGTGGCTACTCACTTTTCCTCTCCCAGAGTTAGGTCCAGCTGGTGCTGGATGGCAGCATTGACGTAGTCGGTCTGCTCCAGGTAGGCGTTGCCCATCAGACTGTGGAGGTGAGCCTTGAAGGTCATTTTGTTGGGCAGCTGTATCTCCGTCATGGCGTCCAGTGTTGCCATCACACGCTGTGTCTTCTTCAGGGCAGCTTCATAGTTCTCATCTGTCATCACTGTCGACAATCGGTAAGTACAAAATAACTTCACCGACATCATAGATAATATCAGGGATATTTACTGTCACGTCAAGTGAGCAGCCTAAGAATACGTGACATTAGTCTGAAAGTATCAATATTTCTGGGGCAATGCCCTATTTGTACGAGCCGTCATAAATCTAGAGGCACAGTCCGGGCACAGCGCCGCGCCGTGGTGCGTCTGTCCTCTAAAAAAATGAAGTGCAAGCCATGTTTCGGAACACAAAGAGCACCACCATCTAATTAAACCCTTTCACATCCCAAACGGTCTCCTCAAACATATATATATATATATTTTAGGATCCGCGGATTTCCAAGCGGGAGGACATGCTTTGCTTTCCCCAACTCAATAAAACATGTTTTCTCCTAAAAATCCCTTTAAATTCTTCACAATTACCCACTCATCGCCACTTACGACGAGCAAGATGACTTTACTACTATCAGAATGTTGCCACAGAAACAAAACATATTAATTTTTATCACTTCCCTATCACTAAGAACAGTTTACTTCTATATAAAATTTATCAATTACTTTTGTCAATTTTTTCCAGCTCTGCTATAATGTAATCATATGGCGACGTTTTCATAGAGCGGCCCCTGTTCAAAGCCAGCCGCGCCTCATACTTCCTAGCATACATTGGTTTCACCTGTGGATAAGCGTGGCATTAAGTTCATTAAGTATACCGCTCATACATTGGTTTCACCTGTGGATAAGCGTGGCATTAAGTATACCGCTCATACATTGGAATCAGTTCCACTGTTATGGTGACCAGTGGCGACCAGTTGTTACTTGTAAATGGTACAAATTTAGGTGCACCCTATCGCACTTTTTAAAAAAAAAGTATTTTTTTTTAAACCAGGAGTGAATTTCCTTGTTGAAATTGTCATCACTACCTGTACGTTTATGTCTGTCAGGGAGCATCTGTATCTACTCTTGTTGATCTTCTTGCAAGAAAAGCTTTGTTCATAAATATATGTAGATCCAAATATATAGAACATTTTTTCTGCAATTTTTTTTCACACTTGGAATTTTTTCAGCCGACAAAGACTTATTAAAGATAAGCACTGTCTTTATTACACTGCCACTAGTACACGGATGAGCTATTGTATTGGCTGGATGGCCACTTTGTGGCAACGGATTTTAGCGGAGGGTCGCACCGTTTAATTATTCTATTCTTCAATTAACATTCATTTCATTTTAGATAAATCTAGGAATTGTATTAAAATCAATATATCCAAATTAAACAAAAGTGGTAGTTTTATTAAATATATTTATTGTCATTTTATCCAGATTTCTAGCTGTTAGCTCAATTAATTATAGAATAAGTTTAATGTGTACATTTAAAATTTTGATTTATTTAGTACATGTATCATTAGTTTTTAACAGATCGACCCCCCCCCTACCCAATGAGCCAGTTGGGTTCTCTGAATGTCAGACATCGCGTGTGGCTGGTGCTGAATGAAGGGTAGGTCTTTCCTACGGATCATTTAACCAAAGTTATATCGCATCATCCCCCAATACCAGTCAGTATTTGTGAGTTATATTTTATATGTGTTAGCTATCAACTGCTCACCTGTTGCCAGAACTCTGTCCGTGTGTCCAAGTACGACAGACCCTCTTGCACCTGTCTGATGATCCTCTTACCTGTCATACTGTTGTTGTCTTGAAGATGTGAACATGGGGGTGGTAGAGGGGGGTCATGCGACAAGTTAAAATTTAAAACAAATGCATGCAGGCAATGAATGATGGAGAAAAAAAAAGGTTGGTAGATCGCATACAGACAACGTTCATCTCACCAAGTTTTTATGTTTGATTCAAGAATCACATATAATTACAGTACACATAAATATTGTGAACAAAATATGTGTGTACAAACTTATAACCACATCTTTTAAAATCATATAAATATAATTTGCACACAATTCATCATGACGCCTATGTTCTTACAATAATTTTTATCTGGGGTCGATTTTAAAAGTTGAAGGAAAAAACATTAAAGATTATCAAATTCTGCATAAAACAAAATAAAGAGAATCGCAAAGAGAGCACAATAGGGATTGTTGAAATTAATCATTACATCTTTGAATATCAAATACATTCAAATATACTTAGCAAAATAACATATTAAAACTGTCACTAACTACTTCTACAACTATAAACCAACCTAGCCAGATGAACGCGAACAAACTTCGACTCACATAAAGCTAAAGGCTACTTAAGTGCAGTTGTGGTAAAATAGAGCGTATCGCATCCAAAAGTGTGAATTTATAGCGAGAGCTAAGAGGACACACTTATTTGTTTTATTATAGCTCCACTTTGGATCAATGCCCATGTAATTGTCCAAGGGGAAACAATGAGACAAAGGCTGAGAACCACCGGATCTCAACAGTGGGATACAATATGATGGTACAAAATACCTCAGCTGACGTTGAATTATTTGGCTTAAACCACAAAAATCTTGTCACCGTCGCCTGTTCACTTTAGAATTAAAAAAAAACAACCCGTAAAAACAAAGTTGTGACTATAACTCACTTATATATGAGACATAACTAAAGGTATTGATTATGTTCAATATAATACGCACCGCGCGACAGACCCCTGTGACATCGAGGGCTGGAGTGAACCTCCAGTGACCCGTGGAGGTCAACTATAGCAGATGGCTACACATGCTACATAGAGATACACTAAAAATGCATTAATTTAATTACGGTACATTCGATCGATCTGAAATTTTGATACAATGCATTGTTAGGTCTATGTGCAAAATTTCAGCTTGATAGGATAATGGGAAGTTGGAATTTTTAAATCCCTTATATTAACTTCGCGGCCGTCTCTGTCGTCATCTCATGGGCTGGGCGGGCGGGCGGAAAAACAAAAGTCGAAAATGACCCACTTCCCGTGATCGGATCGAGCTGAAATTTGGCACACGGACCCGTCTAACCTAACAATGCATCGTATTAAAATTTCAGATCGATCGAACGTACCGTAATTACATTAATGCATTTTTAGTGTTTCCTTATATAACGTATGTAATTCAAATTCACGGTTTGTTATTGTTTTTTTCCCACGTGTGTTTGAGTTGACGCTTAGACGTCAACCGTCGTGCCGACACCCCCTCACGTCCCACCCCCATTTATTAAAGACAAGGGACATCACTCGGTGTCAGTCTGTCAATGTTTGTAGCGTTTGAAAATAATCAATACTGTTAGTTATGTCTCATATATAAGGGATTTATAGTCAAAAACTTTGTTTTTACGGGTTTGTTTTATTTACTTTTGTTTTTCCGTGGAAGGGCGGGCCCACGACAAGAATGTGAAGTTAATATAATGGATTTTAAAAAAATGGCTTTCTAATGACTTTTAACAAAATTTAGTCCAATAAGTTCCTAGATTTACCAGTCTCAAGTACAAAACCCTTATCAGCTTCAGTGAATAAGATGTAAAATTAAATAGTTATTTCCTTTCATTAACTTCTCCAGATATTTGGCCGGTGTTTACCTGTTTCCTTAAGTAACTTCTCCAGATACTGCCTATATTTACCTGTTTCCTTAAGTAACTTCTCCAGATATGCCTATATTTACCTGTTTCCTTAAGTAACTTCTCCAGATATGCCAATATTTACCTGTTTCCTTATGTAACTTCTCTAGATATGCCAATATTTACCTGTTTCCTTAAGTAACTTCTCCAGATATGCCAATATTTACCTGTTTCCTTAAGTAACTTCTCCAGATATGCCAATATTTACCTGTTTCCTTAAGTAACTTCTCCAGATATGCCAATATTTACCTGTTTCCTTAAGTAACTTCTCCAGATATGCCTATCTTTACCTGTTTCCTTAAGTAACTTTTCCAGATATGCCTATATTTACCTGTTTCCTTAAGTAACTTCTCCAGGTACTGCCTGTCCCCGTACAGTTCTCCCAACATTTGTCTTATGGTCGTCTCGTTGCCAGACTTTTCCTTTTTCTTCTTAGGAATGACCTGAGGCCTCTTTCCACACGATGAACTAAACCCTTTCCTTTTCCGTTTCTGGGCGGCGATAAAGAGAAACAAGTTTACATACGACACTATATATATATATATAATTTCTCAACTGAATCTTTGTCTGTTCTTAATAAAACAACAGTTGTATTTTAGTGATTATCATGTCGGGTAAAAATCTTAGAGTTGTAAAGAATGGCGGGCCCCCACCATTTTCAGGCCAGTACTCAAGGCAAAATAATATCATCACAATCAGACTTTAATGATATAATTATTTTCTATTTATATCGGCTTATTCTATTTTGAATTTAATGTTTGTGAATTATTCTATTAGTTAAACGCTTATGTCAAAATGAATTTTAGAATAAAGTCGTCACCATGAGTCACTAGGTCCAATGGGTCACTAGGTCTAATCGGTCACTAGGTCCAGTTCATAATCCCAGCAATGGACATCAACACAGCTTACCTCATCTTGTGCATTGAAAAACGAGAGATCTCCGGTTGTGTTTAACTTGACCCGGTCAGGTGCTGTGGATTGGATGTTTGCATAAAATTGTGTTCAAGTGTAGAACAATTGTATTCAAGTGTAGAACAATTGTGTTTAAGTGTAGACCAATTATGTTTAAGTGTAGAACAATTGTTTTCAATTGTAAAACAATTGTGTTCAAGTGTAGAACAATTGTGTTCAAGTGTAGAACAATTGTGTTCAGGTTTATACAAATTATTGGTTTTTTTTCATAGCTTATTATTATTATTTTTGGAAGTGATTCCTGAAAAACTTCGGTAAACAAAAAGTTCAATAGTTATAGCTTGAAATTAAAACACACACACAGAAACCACATTACAAATAATTAGTTAACACGTTTGTTGTGCTACAATAGAAAATGTAATATTTTTTAATGATATCGTTCTGAACACAGTCTTAAGTTTAAATAAAAAACTGAATGGGAAAGAAAAGGTTAAGAAACAAATCAATCACCAACATTAAAAGAGGAAGCGTATAACGGTATGAACACAAGCAAACTGTTACCGCTTGCTAACTGAGGACACAAATACATTTACAGCCTTTATCCATCCTACCCCAGCTCAGTTTCTGTTTGCTTCGTGTTACTTGTAAGCGGAGGCTTCATTAGGGTTGGTGTCACCCATTTCGGTAGCTTATGATGTCTCCCCCCATCACGACTTACCCCCATAGACCTCTCCCGAGTCTGCCAGTGCAAATAACGTGAACTTAGAGAATTGTACGTTTTGGTGTCACTCCTCGTGATGGTGTCACCAGGTGCGGTGCGCACCCCACACCCCTCCCCTAGTGACGCGGTGGTCGAGTGGCAGCGCACTGGATTGTCGTACCGATGGTCACGGGTTCGAATCCGTGTGAAGGCAAGGGTTTGTTCTCGGGGCCTAGGGCGTCCCTGAGTCACCCCGCTCCGAATGGGTACCTAACACTACATGCAATTAGGCGGCTGGGTAATGCGTGGAACCCACAAAGCCGTGGCCTGTGAATGCTGCATCACTTGCCAACAGATCATCTGTCATGGTCTGTGGACGCAACTATCTTCTGCATAGAAGGAGCGTCTGTATAGATAAGATAAGACGCCCTGCTTGTAAGATATACTCACTGCCTACACAGTTGATTATGGCTTCTTGAGCTTTCTGTATCCCCAGGCGAAACTCCAACAGTTCCGGTCTGAGGCGGTTGCCACGGTGATAGTAAACCAGGGCGAACTCGAAGTCTCCGGCGTTGTAGAGCACTTCCGCTTTCTGGAACATCCCCTGGCACAGATATGGTGGTGGAAACAAGTTAAGCCCCTTGTTGTAACTGTGCACATGTTATTTCTAATACTCATAAGTTTGGCCTACAAATAAATGTGTGATCGTTCTCATATAACGGCTTATTATATATATATTTACGCTCAATTATCACTGATGCCTAACGCTAAGGGACATCACTCTGCTTTTTTTAAAACATAGACTATAACAGTGCTAACTGACCCAAAGAGTTTTTTTTTGGTGCAGTAATTTGGTGCGCTGCTTTCTAAAATTAGTGTATGATAAATACGAAATATTCCTGAAATTTACACAAAGTATTTATATAACATTTTTTTAAATTCAAACAGTGCTGACAGACTCAAATAGTTTTTTGTTTTGGTGCAGTAATTTGGTGCGCTTCTTTCTAAAATTAGTGTATCATAAATACGAAATATTCCTGAAATGTACACAAAGTATTTATATGACATTTTTTTTACAGTGCTAATCAACACACGATTTTTTTTACTGCACGTCCCGTCTGTCCTGTGCGTGACGCTACTAAAACAAGGATAACTTACTTACGCTTTTGACCCCCCAAAAAAGGGGGCACCGTAGGCGCCATACAGCCCCTATTTACGCTCAATTATCACTGATGCCTAACGCTAAGGGACATCACTCTGCTTTTTTAAAATTTTGTTTTGTAAGCAGTGCTGATTGACTCAAATAGTTATTTTTGGTGCAGTAATTTGGTGCACTGCTTTCTAAAATTAGTTAAAAAATCGTGTTGTGATTAGCACTGTAAAAATTATTATATAAATACTTTGTTTAATTTTCAGGAATATTTCGTATTTATTATACAAGGATAAGTTACTTGGGATTTTAACCAATTTAAAAAAAAGTGGGCGCCGTAGGCGCCCTACAACCTCTATTTTAAATTACTTTGTGTACATTTAAGGTAGTTTAATATTACGTATCTATCATACAAGGACAAGTTTGTTGGACTTTTGAAAAAAGTTGGTGCCGTAGGCGCCCTAAATAAAAGTGGGCGCCGCAGCACAACCTATATTATATACATACTTTGTGTACATTTCAGGAATATTTCGTATTTATCATACAAGGATAAGTTACTTGGGCTTTTGACAAAAAATTTTTTTTTAAATATGTACATTTTTAAAAATAAAATACTTTGTGTACATTTAAGAAATTTTAATATTACGTATTTATCATACAAGGACAAGTTAGTGGGCTTTTGAAAAAGGTGGGCGCCGTAGGCGCCCTTAAAAAAGGAGGACGCCACAGGCGCCACGGCGCCGCAGCACAAACTAGTTATAAAGAGTCAAACAAAAACAGGTTATAGTTGCCACTTTGTGGAGCAATTACAACTGATTTACTTTTTCAATTTTTAAATTTCTTGGAAAAATTAAAACGGGGTAGATGTAAGAATTACCCGTATTTTTAATACGTGGATTTCAGCGATGTTAGACTCTAAAAATTTAAGTTTTGGGACATTTTTTTTTAGCTAAGAAAAACTGTGAGCATAATTTTACATACCAGTTTTAGAAAATATACGAGTTTACTTAAGGTAAGCTCATTAAATTTACAATTTATGTGTAACAAACACATTGAGAACACTATTAACATTTATAGAATATATGTTTTGAATTTAGTTATGAAACATTAAAAGTGTAATAAACTGTTGAGTTTTTTAAAGGCATTTTTCACCTTTTTCTTATACTTTCTTTGCCACACATTCATCTTTCGTTCTGTTTAATTTTTGTATGTTCTTGTTGAAAATTCTCAAAACAACGTCATTAAGCCATACCTTTTTTAATAATCTATTTATGTTTTTAAATCCTCCAGTCATCACTTCCTTTTTCCAAATCTACAAACCCTACATCTTCTTATCCACATTTTGTTTACTAACCCTGTGGTAGTTTTTGTTTTCTGCGAGCGACGCCTCAGCATCTTGTAAGGCTTTGTTTGTGTTGCCCAACATCAAGTGGCATTTTGAGCGGTTGACCAAACACATGCGGTCATCGGGTTTCAGCTGAAGTGCCTGGTAGATGGAGGGAAAAGAGGCGATCAAAATAAGGATAACGTTTAAGACCACTTCTCTACTGTGATGTGAATGGTTAATTTGGTGCGTGCTTCTTATTGAAACGGTGCCACAATACTAACGTCAAATATTTTACCAACTACAGTTTCACAAAGTGACCCAGCCGATAGGGCTAACATCCAACTACAGTTTCACAAAGTGACCCAGCCGATAGGGCTAACATTTACCTTATCTCGTTGACACTAGTAACAAGAATGTAGTTAACTTTTCATGTAACAGATTTTCATTATAGTTTTAGTATTTAAGTTTTGACCGTCTACGACTTTACTTTCATTTTTGCACATCGCACCACCACAATTATTAGTGCTTGACTTCACAGCGCACCACCACAATTATTAGTGCTTGACTTCACAGCGCACCACCACAATTATTAGTGCTTGACTTCACATCGCACCACCACAATTATTAGTGCTTGACTTCACAGCGCACCACCACAATTATTAGTGCTTGACTTCACAGCGCACCACCACAATTATTAGTGCTTGACTTCACAGCGCACCACCACAAGTATTAGTGCTTGACTTCACATCGCACCACCACAATTATTAGTGCTTGACTTCACAGCGCACTACCACAATTATTAGTGCTTGACTTCACATCGCACCACCACAATTATTAGTGCTTGACTTCACAGCGCACCACCACAAGTATTAGTGCTTGACTTCACATCGCACCACCACAATTATTAGTGCTTGACTTAGATGCTCCCACTACTTGACTGTCAACGAACAAATATATTTTGTTTCATTATCTGAGGACGGATCCTAATTCTGACATCAGCTTATTTCGTTTTTTTCATTTGGCTGCGCAACCTTTATGTCCATCTCCTCATTGGCACAAAATATCAAGGTCACTTGTGATTCTCTGACCACTTGTGATTCTCTGACCATTTGTGATTCTCTGACCACTTGTGATTCTCTCACCACTCAATGTATTCATCTCATTGGTTTAAAGTTCAAACCTCTAAGATTTCACTACCAGCATAGACTAATATTACCAAACAGCTTCTCCACCAGCGGGACGAGGCTTGACATCAGCCAATGGTAATATCACCGATCCACTATGCACAGTTGTTATACCATAGATGGAAAAGTTGCTGGTGTATACAACACTAGACTACTACAGCCATTACTTACAGTCTGAAGTCTTTAGACGGACTAATTGCCGTTTCATACTCATACAACACTCAAAAATTACAGCCATTACCCACAGCCATCACAGCAATTACTCACTGTCGTAAGACTATAAATAGACTGATGGTAGTCTCCGTGTCTGAAGTGTGCCGCTGCCTGCGCCTTGTACAGGTCGAACGTCCCTGCTGTAGTGTCAGCTTCGTCAATCTTAAACATTGTCCTTGTGATCTGTCCTTATAGTGTCCCCAGTCACCTAAAATGTGTCTTTTTCTCGTTGACGCCGACTTAAGATTTGAACTAAGTTGTGCCTTTTTCTATTTTTACCGTTAACACAAAAGATGAATCTTTTATTACTTCTTACATCCCTAGAGATTTATCTCGCAAAGAACTTAAAATCGTTAAAAACAACCCACAGAGAAAGGCTTGTTTTCAAAACCTACACGAAATATTCGCCTTATTGAATAATCCTTTTGGCATATAAAAGTCACGGTCTGTTTGTGTCTATGAGTTGGGTAAGGACCGAGGGAATACTTTATAGGATTCCTTTCCTACTATATCTTTTAAGAGATCAAATCATGTCAAAAAATAAGAAGACAAAAATAATGTTCCTATTTTCCAATGTTAATTAGTTGCATCAGAATACTTAACATGATAAATAAAATCAATGTCTTTTAAAATCCAACGATTTTTTCTTTGGTTAATTTTTTTTTAAAAACGCATTGACGAGTAAATTATCTAACTCACAACAATAATCTGACAGGTGAAGGCAAGCAAGCCTATAGATTAGTTGATTAAGGCTCTCCCGAAAAAAAAACTCTGCATTAACAGGAGAGATATTTAACGGATACATTCCGTGGAAGAACAAAACAACGTTTATTTCCCTTGCAACTTACGGTAGACAGTACAATGAGATTTTTTTTTAAAAAAGAACCAGTTCAAGATTCTAAATATAGAAATGTTGTCTTATGAAAATATTCTATCTATTTCTATTTTTTTCAAAATAGGTGATTTTGCTGGAAACTGCTTTAGTTAACACTTTTGCAAATACAAATAATTGGTTCATCAAGATTGTAACGACCTATTCAAAAACAGACGCTCAAATAAATGTTCACCGAGAGTCTAGTAGTGAGATATTTCAGTCTAGTAGTGAGATATCTCAGTCTAGTAGTGAGATATCTGAGTCTAGTAGTGAGATATCTCAGTCTTCAGTCAACAACTAAAAAAACATTTCGGACATTTTTCATAGCAAATTATCAACTGTAAACATAGAAGGTGCGATTACAATGGGTGTTCAGTTGGCGCAGTGCGCAGGTGGTGTGCAAGTTTTTTATTAAGGATAACAAATCAGTGATCAGGGCACAATACTGTGCAATGCAATACACACAAATTGATTTAAAGTTTCCTTTTAAACAATCTTTCTTTGTTAATTGTTTCATATATAGTACACTTTATATTTTAGGTTTATTTTAATACAGAAGCGCTATTAAAGATATTTAAAATTTGAAAATTGTATTTAAGAAATACCTCAGTGTTGTCTTGGAGCATTGGCGGTGCCAAGAGCCGACAGTAATTTTTAATATATTTTAAAACTTATATTTGATGTTTGTGACTTATTTATTGCTAGGTTTCATCATCGGCATCCTTCCGTCTCGAGAGACGATGGTGCATCACCGTTGGGTTGGGTTACATTTCCTCGTGTGGCTGAGCAGTCCTATTCTTGAGAGACAGACTTTTCCACAGCTTTTGCACACGAGTTCTGTGCTTCCCAATGTTTTTGGCCTTTCTCCTAGCTCTTCTGTCTGTAGCCTCCTCCATCCTTCGCTCCCCGGCTACTATGACGCCCTCTTTTACATCTGTGCCCCACGTTTACGTGTAGGTTGTACACATACACCACTGACTTGAAAGGTATTTGTTTCATTTTAAAATGTGGTATAGTGTTGATAATTATAGTTTTCACTACTGGAGCTTTACCAGTGACTGGAAGCAGAGTCTTTGCCTGTTAACTTGAAACTCTGTTCGTTAAATAAACTTCTCTACTTCATACTCAAACAGGTTGACTTAGCCATAAAGCCCAACAATAATTTATACGGAAACACCAGCTAACATTTTACTAAGCCCGCTATCATCACCGACATTATTCAGAAACATTGGTGATCAACTCAATATTATGATTCTTTTATGTTAAAAAACCAAACCTTTTACTTTTAGTATAACTTTGTTCTTTATTTAATTCTTTTATTACTGGGGACTATTACACCTACATATCAAAAACTCTGTCTCTCTGTCTCTCTGTCTCTCTGCCTCTCTGTCTCTCTGCCTCTCTGTCTCTCTGTCTCTCTGTCTCTCTGCCTCTCTGTCTCTCTGTCTCTCTGTCTCTCTGCCTCTCTGTCTCTCTGCCTCTCTGTCTCTCTGTCTCTCTGCCTCTCTGTCTCTCTGTCTCTCTGTCTCTCTGTCTCTCTGCCTCTCTGTCTCTCTGTCTCTCTGTCTCTCCGTCTTTCTGTCTCTCTGTCTCTCGGTCTCTCTGCCTCTCCGTCTTTCTGTCTCTCTGTCTCTCCGTCTTTCCGTCTCTCTGTCTCTCGGTCTCTCTGCCTCTCCGTCTCTCTGCCTCTCTGCCTCTCTGTCTCTCTGCCTCTCTGTCTCTCTGCCTCTCTGCCTCTCCGTCTTTCTGTCTCTCTGTCTCTCTGTCTCTCTGCCTCTCCGTCTTTCTGTCTCTCTGTCTCTCTGCCTCTCTGTATCTCTGTCTCTCTGCCTCTCTGTCTCTCTGCCTCTCCGTCTTTCTGTCTCTCTGTCTCTCTGCCTCTCCGTCTTTCTGTCTCTCTGTCTCTCTGCCTCTCCGTCTTTCTGTCTCTCTGCCTCTCCGTCTTTCTGTCTCTCTGTCTCTCTCTCTCTCTGTCTCTCTGTCTCTCTGCCTCTCCGTCTTTCTGTCTCTCTGTCTCTCCGTCTTTCTGTCTCTCTGTCTCTCGGTCTCTCTGCCTCTCCGTCTTTCTGTCTCTCTGTCTCTCGGTCTCTCTGCCTCTCCGTCTTTCTGTCTCTCTGTCTCTCTGTCTCTCCGTCTTTCTGTCTCTCTGCCTCTCCGTCTTTCTGTCTCTCGGTCTCTCTGCCTCTCCGTCTTTCTGTCTCTCTGTCTCTCTGTCTCTCCGTCTTTCTGTCTCTCTGTCTCTCTGCCTCTCCGTCTTTCTGTCTCTCGGTCTCTCTGCCTCTCCGTCTTTCTGTCTCTCTGTCTCTCGGTCTCTCTGCCTCTCCGTCTTTCTGTCTCTCTGTGTTAGTGCAAATTGAACATCTAACCATGGTGTTATTGATATAGTGTAAATATACAGATGTGTTATTATAGTGTAAATATACTGATGTGTTATTGATATAGTGTAAATATACAGATGTGTTATTATAGTGTAAATATACTGATGTGTTATTGATATAGTGTAAATATACTGATGTGTTATTGATATAGTGTAAATATACTGATGTGTTATTGATATAGTGTAAACACACTGATGTGTTATTGATATAGTTTTAACATTCAAGGATTGTCTTCAAAGTGATAAAATGTTCATCAAATTATCCCACAATGCATTCTTTTTTAAACACTTTTAATAAATCAATGTGGAGAAAATTGTATGTTTCTCAAAAAGGAATAACCAAATAGATATTGGTGTAATTGGGGTGGACTGGGCTACCATGCTGCTGTACAATGAAACACGACAGCTTGGGACTTGGATTCAAGACCGTGACGGGGTTTCAAGCAACCAATGCAACGGCTGAAGTTAGAGGCTAAGGTAAGAGGCAAGGTAAGAGGCTAAGGTAGGAGGCTAAGGTAAGAGGCTAAGGTAAGAGGCTAAGGTAAGAGGCTAAGGTAGGAGGCTAAGGTAAGAGGCTAAGGTAAGAGGCTAAGGTTAGGGGCTAAGGTAAAGGCCAAGGCAGTGAGTAAGGTTAGGGGCTAAGGTAAAGGCCAAGGCAGTGAGTAAGGTTAGGGGCTAAGCCAGAAAGTAAGGTAAGGTAAAGGCTAAGGCTAGAACTCTGGCTGTGGGTAAGGCAGAGACGTATATTACCAGCGAGTAGGTCTCCACGGCCGTTTTATAGAGACCGTGTAGACACTGTAAGTTGGCGACTGACTTGTAGAGGTCATGTGTGCCCCATTTAGCGTCGTCAACCTCATCAAATAGTCCGAACATTGTTTCAACTTTTTACTATTATTCAAGTCTTTTGGTTTGAATGAAACTTGGATGTTCCTTGAATATCTAGAGAAATAAAATAAACTCAATTGTTATCATCGTGTATATATATATATATATAGATTTATCGGTATTCTTATTTCCCCGGAAATATGTCTTAACTGAACGTTGTAATATATTGTATTGTCTTGACCCTCTGAATTCGGCGTAGTAACAATTACGGTACTAAACAAATTAGTGGATTAATTTTAGCAAATATATAGACTTTACCTTTCCACGCCTTTTTTATTTTAAATCTACTATTCGAGAGCATCATGGAATTTGATTTTTGCTTTAGACTATTATGTTTGTTTATTAAGAGTTTTAAGTTAGAGTTAAAAGAAAGAAAAAAGAGTGGTGATAACTCAAGCTTATGTTTAAGAGATTACCCCTATACACACACGCACACACACTTATTACACACACATTTTTTTAAAGCTTAATTTGATCAATTACAAAATATTGTTTTAAATAGATACATTTTCTAAAATCAGTAGATCTCATCTTATTTTACACATTACATATGAAGAGCACAATGGAAAAAACAGCAGAGTCACATTTTCCACATTTAAAGGTTTGAAACCTTTTTATTACAAATTATGTGAGAAACTGTCAATTCTTTTAATGTTTAAGGGAAGGTATCCATTTAAGCATCAAATTTTAACAAATAAATATTCTGAAAATCATGTTAGCTCATGGAAAATTTTGTTTTTTCAAAATGTGTTCACATTGGACTCTGCTGCTTTTTCCGTTAATTAGGACTTTGCCTGTTTTTCCATTGTAACACATAAGAAATAACTATATAAAACCATTGAATTTTTAAACTGTTTATAGAATGAAAAAGACAAATTTAACAATTAAAAAAAATGCATGAACATTCACTGGTCTTGACCCTCATCTTCGACTTTATCGTCATACGGTACGGCAGAGCATCATAGAATGCCTCATTGGTGGTAAATTTTTTGAGGACTTGGAGGTCTTTGTACTTTGCAGCTGATATAGCCAGTCTGTCTTCATACAAAGCTACTGGCACTGCTGTGCATACTGAACAATTGTTTTTTCTCGTTGGAACAATGATGTTTGTTTTCAAGAAAATACCGTTCCATGAGTCTCTGTGACAAACGGTCCCTGGACCTTCATCCTTGTTAAAAACCATTTCCCGAATGGGGCGCGTGGGGAATGGGCAGCCTTTCTTATACAATGGCCTTAGAAAGCCGGAGAAGTTTTTGACCAGATCCTGTTTAACATCAGTCACGTTAAAGGGTGTAGGATGTTTTCGTGCTTCACTAAATATTTTTATCCAGTCTTCTGGAACACTAGCACTAGACTTTGTATTTACTGGACCCATGTCCCTGTCACACTCCATATAAGAATGGCCGCGCTCAGGGAATGTCACTGTCACTGAGGTAAACCTTTTTCTATGGTGACCCATATAATCTAAAAACCGAATCAGGGTAAAGTTCTTATTCTGTCCTGCGCAGGAATCGCAGAATAGTTCAAGGTGAGTAAACCTCTTCGCTGACCTTGGTTGTGATGTGGTCAGACAGGAAAGAAGCCACCTCATCTGAACCTTTCCTAGCGACAGTCTCATCATAGCAGTAAAGAAAAACATCATCAGTTGATAGTTGGTGAATGTTAAATGATTGGTATGTGAGCTTCCTTTGTTGGTAACGCATTGAATGACTCGAGGAGCAAGGCTCTATTCTCTTCTTTGACTTTTTGAAAGCATTTAAGTCTTATACATTTACAGTCAGGGCCAGTTACATGAGATGACAACCTCTGTTTCTTTGCTATGTCTTTCTTACTGCCAATTTTCTTTCTCTTTTTTGGCTTGTCTGTAACAATAGTCAATATGTGTAGCATCATAGTATTCATAGTCAGCCATTTTGCTCTAGTATAGATTCTTTGTGTACTGGTTACAGCTTGCTGATTGGTCCAAAGGGTCACGTGACCCTAAAGGTCATGTTATTATATGGACCCTGCCTTTTCTTTCCTTGTCACTGGTGGACACTGATGTTTTTTCCATTGTATACCATAGTCGTATAGAAGGTTCATGTGTATACTGGATGTGTGCTGGACGTTTGTATGTAGAAGGTTATTGTGTGTACTGGACGTGTGTATGTAGAAGGTTTGTGTGTACTGGACGTGTGCATGTAGAAGGTTAGTGTGTACTGGACGTGTGTTTGTAGAAGGTTAGTGGTTACTGGACGTGTGCATGTAGAAGGATAGTGTGTACAGGACGTGTGTATGTAGAAGGTTAGTGTGTACTGGACGTGTGTATGTAGAAGGTTAGTGTGTACTGGACGTGTGCATGTAGAAGGTTACCGTGTACTGGACGTGTGCATGTAGAAGGTAATTGTGTACTGGACGTGTGCATGTATTATGTCTAGTCTAGCAGGTGTTAATGTTGATAGAGTGGTGGTATTCCTAATTATTTCCGGCCACCAATTCCACGCCTTCATTTCAGGAAAAGGAAGCATGTTTTTCTGTTTGATCACGTGAATGGAGAAAAAAAAGTTTGTTTTATCCCTTGGACTTTCTCAACGTTAGTTGTATTGTATTGATGTTGCGTTTTTATCTTAAAAAATATTTTAAATGACTTCGGCCCATTGGAGTGCTCATTTCACAGCTGTGAAAAAATGTCGACTTTAGTCGGCTATTACAAAGAGAATGGTGCGCTCAACTATTTACATTGTTGTTAATAGTTGAGCGTACTTCCGGGAATGAAATGTATTTTTACACTTGAAAATAGGGAATAAGTGCAATTATTTTATCCATTAACGTAATTAAGGTTGTAGTTTTATTGTTAGGGCAGTTAAGGTCTGGGTTAGGTTTAGTTGTCTATCTTTTAAATTAAAATAGTTTTAAAAAATATAGGAGCCAAAAATACCATTTATGGACCGCACCGTTCTCTTTGCTTTTACCCTTTAGTCTTTTAGTTTAAATCTCAAATATCGGCCTTGATATTTCACAGCAGCTTTTGATTAGGCTGGTGATTCTCTTACTTTTGTTTTTATGTCGTGATAATCTTTGATTTGATAATATGATGTACACAGGTTTGTTGTATGTCTGTTGTTGTACCCACGACTAAAGATGTCCTATCTTTGAATTTATCGATGTTGGGTGTCGCTCTCCTTATGTTCACGGGCTCCTATGAAATATTTGACTTGGCTTTTTTAAAGTGTGTCACTTGGTGCATGAATTCGCACGATCTTGGTGTGCTTTGGTTTCTAAATGACTTGAGCAATTCTTTATTTAAATTGGCAAGTCTTCTATTCAACATTTTGTTCCTTTACATCCAACATTTTCACCTCAGGATTTTGAACAAGAGTCATTGTCAAGATGTGTGTTAAGGGTGTTTAGTGAAATTCTTGCGAATATCTTTATATGATGTCACTGGCGTTATCAATTCTTTTCAGGATGAGAAAAATCTCAAAGCAAAATCTTCTAACATCAACGAGATGGCTAAGATGGTGTCAACCGTAAGACCCATTGCAACGACAGATGGGAAAATTGTAGAAAATCCTCCAGAAATCCGTTGGTACCTATTCCAATCAAATACGAAATTCTCATCAGAGAATCTGGACAAAATGGTTTTCTTTTTCTTCGAAATTTATCGGAGCATTTCACTCCTATTTTTTCCTGCTATTTTATTTAAAGTACACTGTCATAAATTTTATGTCCGCAATATCGATATTTTGAAATACTTATTTTGATGGCAGTATTTTCGTTAAAACCTCCTTTACATTCCCTTGACAAGTTGTTATTGCGATAAAACACATTTAAGTCCCTTGTTGAATTTTCCAAAATCCTCTCTTCAGAAATGTGTAATAAATGTTTATTAATAAGAGACTCATAATCTATGATGAAAGTGCTTTTATATCAAATAAATGACAGTGCTAAGATGAAAAAAAAATTATATATATATATATATATATATATATATATATATATATATATAAAAGCTAGTATCGAATTACATTTTAAACAATTCACATAGCCAATTGAATTGAAATATCAAGATAAGTAAATTTCAAATTAACTTTTCTAAGTGCAACTTTTAGGATGGAATCTAGTGAAATAAGTAGATGTATGTGATTAAACACTCCATAAGGCGAGCTCTTAAAAAGTATATCTTTATATTCATCAGTCATAGAACGAGTCTGACACAGTGATGAAAGGTTGGTCTTTTGGCTTGACTCTAAGAAAAAAAACACAATTTGTATAAGATAAATGTCCGTCTTGAATTATAATTAAAAAAATTATTGAAAATAAAAAAATTAAATATCAAGATATTTCAATTGCATTTTCACCTGTTTTTGTTCAGCATCTTAGATGGGCATTTCTTTTTCTTTTTTGTATATATAACTGTCTTTGGACGAGCCAGGCACTGTGATGGAAGTCTATTTGCTGGTCTTTAATGAAATAAAAAGATACTTTTATTTATTTAATAGAAACGCTAGTCTTGAATTGCAGAAAAAGTCAGCCTGAAAGTAGCAATACTCATATTTTGAAATTGAATCTCAATGTCTTTAGCTTCAATAAGTAGAAACTGAATCATGAATGACTCGGCGTGTATGAACATTGTCATTAAACTCATATTCATGGTCATGTGCGTATGAACCATAGGGCAAAGAAAATAATTTAATATCCTTATGATAGTCTTAAATCCCTCCACTTCAATAGTTTAATATCCTTATGATAGTCTTAAATCCCTCCACTTCAATAGTTTAATATCCTTATGATAGTCTTAAATCCCTCCACTTCAATAGTTTAATATCCTTATGAGAGTCTTAAATCCATCCACTTCAATAGTTTAATATCCTTATGATAGTCTTAAATCCCTCCACTTCAATAGTTTAATATCCTTATGATAGTCTTAAATCCCTCCACTTCAATAGTTTAATATCCTTATGAGAGTCTTAAATCCCTCCACTTCAATAGTTTAATATCCTTATGATAGTCTTAAATCCCTCCACTTCAATAGTTTAATATCCTTATGATAGTCTTAAATCCCTCCACTCCAATAGTTTAATATCCTTATGATAGTCTTAAATCCCTCCACTTCAATAGTTTAATATCCTTATGATAGTCTTAAATCCCTCCACTCCAATAGTTTAATATCCTTATGATAGTCTTAAATCCCTCCACTTCAATAGTTTAATATCCTTATGATAGTCTTAAATCCCTCCACTTCAATAGTTTAATATCCTTATGATAGTCTTAAATCCCTCCACTTCAATAGTTTAATATCCTTATGATAGTCTTAAATCCCTCCACTTCAATATTTTAATATCCTTATTATAGTCTTAAATCCCTCCACTTCAATAGTTTAATATCCTTATGATAGTCTTAAATCCCTCAACTTCAATAGTTTAATATCCTTATGATAGTCTTAAATCCCTCCACTTCAATATTTTAATATCCTTATGATAGTCTTAAATACCTCCACTTCATTATTTTAATATCCTTATGATAGTCTTAAATCCCTCCACTTCAATAGTTTAATATCCTTATGATAGTCTTAAATCCCTCCACTTCAATAGTTTAATATCCTTATGATAGTCTTAAATCCCTCCACTTCAATAGTTTAATATCCTTATGATAGTCTTAAATCCCTCCACTTCAATAGTTTAATATCCTTATGATAGTCTTAAATCCCTCCACTTCAATAGTTTAATATCCTTATGATAGTCTTAAATCCCTCCACTTCAATAGTTTAATATCCTTATGATAGTCTTAAATCCCTCCACTTCAATAGTTTAATATCCTTATGATAGTCTTAAATCCCTCCACTTCAATAGTTTAATATCCTTATGATAGTCTTAAATCCCTCCACTTCAATAGTTTAATATCCTTATGATCGTCTTAAATCCCTCAACTTCAATAGTTTAATATCCTTATGATAGTCTTAAATCCCTCCACTTCAATAGTTTAATATCCTTATGATAGTCTTAAATCCCTCCACTTCAATAGTTTAATATCCTTATGATAGTCTTAAATCCCTCCACTTCAATAGTTTAATATCCTTATGAGAGTCTTAAATCCCTCCACTTCAATAGTTTAATATCCTTATGATAGTCTTAAATCCTCACTTCATTTTGGAGCAGCTCATTTCACAACAAACGACACCGATACAAACTATCGAAACATTTCTTAGCAAAAATACAATTTTAGGTACAGAATTTTCCAATCTATTCTGTTGAATAGATTGACATTTTCTTTATCAATGTCAAAACAATAATTTATTTGATGTTCAAATTCTTCATTTATTAGGTAAAATGGTATTATATGATATTATACACGATTATTTTCTTGCAAGGATATGTACCTGATCAAAGCGCTCTTTTATTTTCTTTTATATTTCTATCCATTGATAAAAATAATTTTCTTTGCACTTCTTGTTCTAAAGATAGAACCACATTTTCTGAATGTTCCCCATTCATATTTTGTCTCCTACTAACTCGGCGTTCGGTTGATATCTCCAACTCTTCACAAATTGTTTAGGCTGATATGACAGCGTTTTATATTATCAAATCTCTTTGTTCCCTGAAATTACTGAAATGGGTTTGCATTATTTTTTTAAAACAAAAGACGTGTTCCCATAAATTGAGATAACATAGAAAAGAAAAAGATTACATTGAATAGAATAAAATTACAGCATTTGATCTCGTTTTACTAGTTACTTCTTCAGATGTCAATTTTTCCAAGACGCTTGAAATTTTTAAGTATGTTTTTTTCGAAATTATTTATGCCTACTGTGGTGTTTATTAACTGAGAAATTTGAATATTTTCATATTTTTGTCATAATTCAAATTATTTACACATTACTTTAATTGGATAGGCGCAACATTTTAATGAATAACTGTATTTTAATTTTTTAAAAGCAAAAATTATGTGTGCTACTTGAATGCAATAAAAACAAAATAAATTTTATTTTAATAATTCCCTTACAATATTTTTTTGAAAACTGAAACAGTAAAATAAATTATACTTGCAAGTTAAACACAATATTTAAACCACCATGCCATGTAGGTACTTGTACGCGGATCAATCTGTACTCTGTACATGTCGAAATTCAACGCAAAAACAGTCGTGACGATATTAATAGCACATATTATTCGGCCAAGCGGCGATGTGTATTTTTGTGTAGTTTTCATATAAAGCGTCATCTGTGACGTATACCGCTTAATTTTCAAAGCAAATCGATCTTTTTTGAGCGATTTAAAATTTTTGAAAGAGTTTGCGTTAGTTATAACAACCACTATGTAATCAAACAAATGTTGTGTTAGTTATAACAACCACTATGTAATCAAACAAATGTTGTGTTAGTTATAACAACCACTATGTAATCAAACAAATGTTGTGCGACCCGTAAATTAAGACTCGAAATTACGAATATTTTTGTTTCACCTTGGTTGTCCCCTTTCAAAAGAAATAGGGCGGTTGTTGGAAATGATTGTACTTTTCAAATGCCCACAAATGCTGCCCTCTAAATGTGTACCGCCCCCCCACCTTTTCCGCCCTCTCTAGCTACGCAACTGTTTATTTCTTAAAGAAATGTCAACCTGGGGCTACTTTAAGATTACCTCAACTCGATTTGTATTTCTTATTGATATTATCTGAGTTCAGTACTTGTCATATTTCTTATTGCTATTATCTGAGCTCAGTACTTGTCATATTTCTCTTTTGCCCAACCAAAAGCCTTGTCTAAATCCGTACACGTAATGAAGTTAAACTAAATCTAAACGATCAGAGACAGTTTACTACCTCTTCCTCAATGATACTCATTAAATGTAAGGAATCGTATTATTATAAGCACTAAGAATTACGAATAAAACCCTAAATTTCCAGTCCGTAGCCCCAGGGACGACCCTCCGTAACCCGACATCTTATAAATAACATATGGGATAGAAATTGTTGATATTTTATCTTCACTTCAAGTTTATTTCAAACAGAATTATGATAAGGTGACCATTTTTTTACAATGAAAAGGAGGACAAAAAATTTAAGAAAAAAGTACAACGTAAATAAATAAAACATTTTATTAATTCAAACAAAAATACACTAATTATGCTTACATTTTTTTAATTATTTAATTACACGAGTATTTTTCCATTGAGTGAATATTTTTTGTCAATGTATCATTTTCTAACAATATATTGGAAATGTCGGAGCAAGAAATATCCTTCATGTTGAATTTTACGGTAAGTGCTGCAGCTAAAGTATCAACATTCAATCTTGATTTCTCACTAGTCCAAAAATCATTGCCAATTGAAAAAACTCTTTCAACTGCTGCATTAGTTCCAGGGCAGCACAACGTAAATTCAACAAGAATAACTAAATTTTCAAATGGAATGTATTCATTTTTGAAATGGTTTAAATATTTCCACCCATCTTTTATCAATTTCAACATGCTGATTTTCCCATTGTTCTAATTTATCAGAATTTAAATATATATTCAGTCTTCTAATTTCTTCAAACAGACATTTTGTCATCGATTTTAATATCAGGCATTTCTTTCGATAAAAACTCAACACAGTTTTCAATATCTATCCAATTTACTTTCGATGAAGTCAAAAAACACCATTGAAAACTGTTATTTCCTGTGATATTTGTTTCAGACCATTCTTCGACATATTGGAAACATGTTTGATAAAAATTCTGCACTTCTTTGGTAAACTTTTCCCTTATGCCCGGATTTGATTCCTCTAAGTTTGACAATTTTCTTTTTATTATTAAAGGAATACATTTTTCTTCAAATCGTGATTTATATTGAAGGACAAAATCGTTCAAAATAAGACTAACTTCTGAAGCTGAAATATGTTCACCTTCAATCTTTTGAATCGTTTTGTGGAAAATAGATGCCTGATTATGTACAAAATACATTAATATCTCCGATAATTCATAATTGAAGAATTGAATTCAGAGATTAACAGATTAGTTTTAAAATATCGAAAAGGAGGACAGAAAGGAGGACACTTATCGAGGGAGGACAGAATCTACAAAAGGAGGACTGTCCTCCCTAAAGGAGGACGATTGGTCACCTTAATTATGATCGTATACATCAGGGGTCTCCAAACTACGGCCCACGGGCCAGATGCGGCCCGCGAGGCCCTCTCATCCGCGCGTGGAGACCTTTTAATCTTCAAAAAAGATACTATTTTTACCTGTTGTTTACCACAAAACAGTAGTTGTGGTTTAGTAGTCGGCCCCAAAACTGCTGTTTGACAGTTAATGCGGCCCTCCGGCAGAAAAGTTTGGAGACCCCTGGATAGGCTACATCATTGAATACGACTGAACAGACATTTTGAAAAACCTATCAACTTGAAATCATCCATTCGCACAATGATAAAATCATAAAAATCATGACGTTGCTTTTATTTTTATAACGAAGAAATAAAATGTCTAATGTCATGACAGAAAAAAATTACGATTGTATTCTCGAAACTGTTAAATTGTTTGACCACCATTATCGACCTAGCCAAGTGCTAGGGGTAGGGAGATCCAATTCCCTGTTGTATCAAGTACATCAGAAGTCCATTATGGATCTAAACAGTACTCGGAGGCCAAGTAGATTGCATTGTCATTAGTTAACGTTCGTTTGTGCTATTCCCACGCAACCCTACTGTGCAGAGGATTTTATCGGGGGAAAAAGGTATTTTCAATTATTTTATAGCCATAAATTAGACATGTAACATTGGACCTCAATTCATGTCCCGTTCATGTCAGTAATGTGTTTAAATTTTTAAATCAAATCTTATCATTTAATCTCAGTGGTTTTCGACTTGACTCTGTGATTTAAGGTGAATTTCTTATTTAATAATTTTATTATGGACTTGTTATCACATCTGTACAGATACTTCATGAAAATACGTTGAGGACTTAAGTTTTTATATTGCATATAAAATAATGAATATGAAAAGGTTTAAACAAACAAGGTTCAACATAAACTCAAATGAACCTTGTAATAAATACCCCAAACTTTTAAAACAACATTAATGTTAAGGGTGAAATTTAAAGAAAGGTAAAACAGTTTGACTACCTTTAACAGGGTGTTTCTTTTGATTTACCTTCTCAGCCAACAAATTTTAGTGGATTACGCGTGACAAGATTTCATGTCTGTAAATCCAGATCCGCCAAATTTGATTTTAAAAATCATGTTCCAACAAATTTGAGCAATGATAAATGACAGGAGTTTGTCCTAGTGATTTCATTGATGTTGACACAAAACAGGCGAGGTAACCCTGCGTGATGTTTACTTTGTCGACGCCATTCTATAGATAGACTGTAACTCATTGACCGCACTCACCACCTCAAATTTTATCAATACAAAATATATGAAAGAAGAAAGCAGCATACGTTTGCATTTAGTATATATATATATATATATATATCTGTGTGCTTTATATGTCATAAAGTTTAAATTTTTTTAGAAATCGTATCATTTCTTCCTTTTCAACACTTACGATATAGTGTCCCTGTAATGCCATGCCCCCGCCATCATCAAATCTTTAAGCTCAACGTAATATTTCACTTTCCCCAGTCCCCAGACACAGAATGCACGTCATATTTCACTGTCCCCATTCACAGAATGCACGTCATATTTCACTGTCCCCAGACACAGAATGCACGTCATATTTCACTGTCCCCAGACACAGAATGCACGTCATATTTCACTGTCCCCAGACACAGAATGCACGTCATATTTCACTGTCCCCAGACACAGAACGCACGTCATATTTCACTGTCCCCAGACACAGAATGCACGTTTTTCAACTAGCGCTGCTGGTCGTCGTCTATAAAACCAAAGCCGTTGTCGGTGTGAGTGGTGACCAGAAGGACAGCCTGTTGCTCCTGGCGTACGAGAAGCTGCACAAAAACATCTCGGCGAGACCGGCAGTTGTCCACAAGATCCCGCCTGCTGTAGAAACCGTTGACAGTCCAAACAACATCTTTGCCCTGGATTTATTGCTGTCGCCGATAGATATTTTGTCTCTTGATGAGATCCGTCAGGTTAGTTTGACCACGATAACTGTAGTAACAACTAATACTATACCATGATCACGGTAGTAAAAGCAAACAGCAGATACACTCAATACAAATATGCTTGTACTGGAAATTTAAAGTGGAAAACGTTCACGCACATATAGAATGACGCAGTCAAAAGCTCTTGAGCAAGTTCAATTATTATTATTTTTTATTTTAACGTTGACTCCATTGTTTTCAGTAGCGTTGAAACAGATATTAGAATGTGCGGGTAGGGGAGGGGGTGGGGAAGGGCAGATTGGGCGGCACCATGTCTCGTTATACAGGGGCGGTTCAAGGCGGGTACATTGCGTGAACATCAAACAGGCGCCACAATTAATTTCTGAAGTCTTCCCATAATTTTCCAGAGGAAGACAATCGCCTATTTGAACCCAACCAAAAATGTCTAGCGTCGACCCTGTCGTTATGTCGCCTATTATATATTGTATGAGTAGCGTAATGTGCTAGAAATAATGTTTAGTTTAGCTCAAGACTTGTAAGTGGTACCAGTGTTTACGTAGCAAGTGTGCTCCATCCACAACATTTATCAATCCCGTAGATCTGAAAAATTGATAGAAAAAAATCTTCCTGTTCGTAAATATTGCCTTTATTGACAAAACCGAATTTAATATTTTTAAAAAAATATAAAGTTGTTTAATCTTCTGAAACTCAAAATATCTTTAAATTGCAAATTTTGACGGATCAATTTTTTTGTTCTTAAATTGTCCAGGTAGCAACCATGGTAGCTTACTTTGATGTTTCGTGGCAACATCCGGGGCTTACGTGGGATCCCGCCGAGTATGAAGGAATAAAAGTGGTGAATTTAAACTCTGAGTACCTCTGGAAGCCACAAATAGTCATCACCGTCAGCGCTTCTGAGAATTTATTACTGGATTTCCCCGAAGAACTGCGCATCGCCTCTACGGGTAGGGTGACGTCCTCCAAACATTATCAGTTTTCTTTCAGGTGTCACATCGATTTTTACAAATATCCTTTCGACAGGCAGAACTGCTCCATAGGATTTTACCCGCTTCAAGGTACAAATTTGGCTTACATTCAATGGACCCGGGCACCCGATATTCCCGCAAACCTGTACTCTGTTAGTGCTGAATGGAAACTGTTGAGTACCACGATACAATTGGTTGAAGATCAAAGTTCATTGAATATTTCTGAGTTTCTACGCTACAGCTTCTTGATGCAGCGTCAGTCAAACTACTACGTCATCACGATTATCTTCCCTATGGCTCTGACGTCAGCAATGATCCCCATCGTGTTTCTCATACCTCCGAGAACAGGTGAGAAGATATCCTACCTGGTGGCTATCTTCACGTCAACGGCCATTTTCCTCAACTTCATTTGGTAAGAGTAATTCTAGGCTCAGATTGTATCTGTAATGTTACATAATTAATCATTTTTGAATGATTGCTTCAATCATTCAGTGAATGAATAGTACTTTGTATTAATTACTTCTATTCCAGTGACGTCATGCCCCGTGGCTTGTCTGGAGTTCCGATTCTCGCGATCCTGTTGGTAGAGGTCATGTTAGAGGGCTTCGCAGCAACTCTGGCAGCTCTGGTGGTGGTTGCCAGGTTTGAACAAGAACAGCTCGTGAGTTACCTTCCCTTGTTGCCATCAAATCGAGCTCTATGCAGTCATACTCACCTGATGTTGTCATAAGGGTTGGCATTTCTCTGACGGGACAGTGGCGTAGCTAGACATTTGGGGGCCCGGGAGCTTGGCCTCTTTGGGGGGCCCTGCATTTGACATTCGACATCATGACATAATGTACACTCCTTTGGGGGCCCCTCTCAAGTGAGGGCCCGGGAGGGGACTTTCGAATTTTGACCCCTTTACCTCCCCTAGCTACGCCACTGAGACGGGACATTGATAAAACCTTTCTTTATATTAAATATGCACAATTTCAACTGAGACAATGGGAGACTGTGTAGCTTGTCTTTTCCTGGGACCGGGAAGTGACAAATCTCATTAATTAATGTTACTATTTTTTAGACACGGTCTTACAAAAAAAAGTTTTTCAGTATAAATGTAGACTTAATAAAACATTAGCTAAATACATTTTTTGTGTAATAAAATTTGTAAACATTTAAAACTTGGTGAAGTGCAATAAGCCAACTCAAATTATCGCAGAGTTAACAAATCACTTTAGACATACATTCTAACATGAAATTGGATTAACATCTTGATGAAATCGTTAGAATCCCGTACATACTTTAAATAGATTTGTAAACGTCTACCAAATAGGAACTTGTTAAAAGCATACATGCTAATAAAATGCTTAGTGTTAATATTGCGTGCTTAAAGATTTCACCTGTTTTATGTTTTAGGAAAACGTAAATCATTTTGATAATATTATCTACGTGTATACTTTAATATTACCTTTTTCTTTGATCAGATAAAGATTTTATAGCTGTTGAAAGGCTAGAATATAATTTGTGCAATTGATCAGCGATAAATTGTTAACTATCAAAATACGTTTAAGCGTAAAATAATAATTTACATATAAATATATTTTACTAATAATCTAGTGATTGTCATATCTGGAAGGGAAGCAATATATAAATTAATGAATATATGTGTGTGTGTTTATTTACTTATTTATTATTTATTGTTGGGTGTAGAGCTGTATAAAGATAGATAGTTATTGATGGATGAATTGATTTATATATGTGTGTGTGTGGGGGAGGGTGGGGGGGTCATATCCTTGCTCGGCTACTTAATTGAGTATAAAAATATTGTATGAGTTAGGAACTTGTGAGAAGTGAACAAGGTGGGAGCTATATAATTGTAAGCTAACTCTATTAGCCGAATATTGGACCGTATCTTATACAATAGCTTGTTTGTTTTTTTCAAGTGATATATACTCGGAGAAATTTTTTAATTCGTTACATTAAATGTTTCCACATAAAAATATTAAATTTGTTTCACCCAAACATTTGTTTTGTTTCAGGGTCGTAAAACTCTCAAATCGAAATCGTCTCAAGTCACAGGAATTATGAAGATGACGTCATCAATAAGTCCAGCCCCTCCAAGTACTCCAACAGATGAGAAAATTGTAGAAATGCCCGCAGTGAACTACTGGGGTCGACTCAGGTGCACTATAAAACTAACTGCAAAGAACCTGGACAGAGTTTTTTTCTTTATATTTGTGACGGCTCAAAGCGTTTTCCTCTTAATTATTTTCCGGCTATTTTAACAAGATACTGGCGTTTATTGCGTGTTATTTAGTGCTCGTTATAACAAAATAGATTATTTTTATGCTTCTAAGCAGCAGGGTCACATAAACTAGAGTGATATGCTCTTAGTTGTTGATTCCTTGAGTATTTAATTATTTTTTTTACATTGAAACTTTTAATTTGATTCATCAATCTTGACATTTCTCTTGGTCCTTTGAAGAGCATCTCATTAAACCAGTTTTGTGGTTGGTTGTATTTTGACCTGGTGTGGCTGGTTGGTTGTATTTTGACCTGGTGTGGTTGGTTGTATTTTGACCTGGTGTGGTTGGTTGTAATTTGACCTGGTGTGGCTGGTTGGTTGTATTTTGACCTGGTGTGGTTGGTTGTATTTTGACCTGGTGTGGTTGGTTGTATTTTGACCTGGTATAGTTGGTTGTATTTTGACCTGGTGTGGCTGGTTGGTTGTATTTTGACCTGGCGTGGTTGGTTGTATTTGACCTGGTGTGGCTGGTTGTATTTGACCTGGTGTGGCTGGTTGGTTGTATTTTGACCTGGTGTGGCTGGTTGGTTGTATTTTGACCTGGTGTGGCTGGTTGTATTTTGGACTGGTGTGGTTGGTTGTATTTTGACCTGGTGTGGTTGGTTGTATTTTGACCTGGTGTGGTTGGTTGTATTTTGACCTGGTGTGGCTGGTTGGTTGTATTTTGACCTGGTGTGGTTGGTTGTATTTTGACCTGGTGTGGTTGGTTGTATTTTGACCTGGTGTGGCTGGTTGGTTGTATTTTGACCTGGTGTGGCTGGTTGTATTTTGACCTGGTGTGGTTGGTTGTATTTTGACCTGGTGTGGTTGGTTGTATTATGACCTGGTGTGGTTGGTTGTAATTTGACCTGGTGTGGCTGGTTGTTTGTATTTTGACCTGGTGTGGCTGGTTGTATTTTGGCCTGATGTGGCTGGTTGTATTTTGACCTGGTGTGGCTGGTTGTATTTTGGACTGGTGTGGTTGGTTGTATTTTGACCTGGCGTGGTTGGTTGTATTTTGACCTGGTGTCGTTGGTTGTATTTTGACCTGGTGTGGCTGGTTGTATTTTGACCTGGTGTGGTTGGTTGTATTTGACCTGCTGTGGTTGGTTGGTTGTATTTTGGACTGGTGTGGTTGGTTGTATTTTGACCTGGTGTGGTTGGTTGTATTTTGACCTGGTGTGGTTGGTTGTATTTTGACCTAGTGTGGTTGGTTGTATTTTGACCTGGTGTGGTTGGTTGTATTTGACCTGGTGTGGTTGGTTGTATTTTGACCTGGTGTGGTTGGTTGTATTTTGACCTGGTGTGGCTGGTGGTATTTTGACCTGTGTGGTTGGTTGTATTTTGACCTGGTGTGGTTGGTTGTATTTTGACCTGGTGGGGCTGGTTGTATTTTGATCTGGTGTGGTTGGTTGTATTTTGACCTGGTGTGGTTGGTTGCATTTTGACCTGGTGTGGTTGGTTGTATTATGACCTGGTGTGGTTGGTTGGTTGTATTTTGGCTGGTGTGGTTGGTTGGTTGAATTTTGGACTGGTGTGGTTGGTTGTATTTTGACCTGGTGTGGTTGGTTGTATTTGACCTGGTGTGGTTGGTTGTATTTTGACCTGGTGTGGTTGGTTGTATTTTGACCTGGTGTGGCTGGTGGTATTTTGACCTGTGTGGTTGGTTGTATTTTGACCTGGTGTGGTTGGTTGTATTTTGACCTGGTGGGGCTGGTTGTATTTTGATCTGGTGTGGTTGGTTGTATTTTGACCTGGTGTGGTTGGTTGCATTTTGACCTGGTGTGGTTGGTTGTATTATGACCTGGTGTGGTTGGTTGTAATTTGACCTGGTGTAGCTGGTTGTTTGTATTTTGACCTGGTGTGGCTGGTTGTATTTTGGCCTGGTGTGGCTGGTTGTACTTTGATCTGGTGTGGCTGGTTGTATTTTGGACTGGTGTGGTTGGTTGTATTTTGACCTGGCGTGGTTGGTTGTATTTTGACCTGGTGTCGTTGGTTGTATTTTGACCTGGTGTGGCTGGTTGTATTTTGACCTGGTGTGGTTGGTTGTAATTTGACCTGGTGTGGTTGGTTGGTTGTATTTTGGACTTGTGTGGTTGGTTGTATTTTGACCTGGTGTGGTTGGTTGTATTTTGACCTGGTGTGGCTGGTTGTATTTTGACCTGGTGTGGTTGGTTGTATTATGACCTGGTGTGGTTGGTTGTAATTTGACCTGGTGTGGCTGGTTGGTTGTATTTTGACCTGGTGTGGCTGGTTGTATTTTGACCTGGTGTGGCTGGTTGTATTTTGACCTAGTGTGGCTGGTTGTATTTTGGACTGGTGTGGTTGGTTGTATTTTGACCTGGTGTGGTTGGTTGTATTTTGACCTGGTGTCGTTGGTTGATTTTTGACCTTGTTTTCCTGGTTGTATTTTGACCTGGTGTGGTTGGTTGTATTTTGACCTGGTGTGGTTGGTTGTATTTTGACCTGGTGTGGATTGTTGTATTTTGACCTGGTGTGGTTGGTTGTATTTTGACCTGGTGTGGTTGGTTGTATTTTGACCTGGTGTGGTTGGTTGTATTTTGACCCGGTGTGGCTGGTTGTAGTTTGGACTGTTGTGGTTGGTTGTATTTTGACCTGGTCTGGTTGGTTGGTTGTATTTTGACCTGGTGTGGTTGGTTGTATTTTGACCTGGTGTGGCTGGTTGTATTTTGACCTGGTGTGACTGGTTGTATTTTTGACTGGTGTGGTTGGTTGTATTTTGGACTGGTGTGGTTGGTTGTATTTTGACCTGGTGTGGTTGGTTGTATTTTGACCTGGTGTAGTTGGTTGTATTATGACCTGGTGTGGTTGGTTGGTTGTATTTTGGTCTGGTGGGGTTGGTTGGTTGTATTTTGACCTGGTGTGGTTGGTTGGGTTGTATTTGGCCTGGTGTGGTTGGTTGTTTGTATTTTGTTCTGGTGTGGTTGGTTGGTTGTATTTTGACCTGGTGTGGCTGGTTGGTTGTATTTTGGACTGGTGTGGTTGGTTGGTTGGTTGTATTTTGACCTGGTGTGGCTGGTTGGTTGTCTTTTGGACTGGTGTGGTTGGTTGTATTTTGACCTGGTGTGGTTGGTTGTATTATGACCTGGTGTGGTTGGTTGGTTGTATTTTGGCTGGTGTGGTTGGTTGGTTGAATTTTGGACTGGTGTGGTTGGTTGTATTTTGACCTGGTGTGGTTGGTTGTATTATGACCTGGTGTGGTTGGTTGGTTGTATTTTTGCCTGGTGTGGTTGGTTGGTTGTATTTTGACCTGGTGTGGTTGGTTGTATTATGACCTGGTGTGGTTGGTTGGTTGTATTTTGACCTGGTGTGGCTGGTTGGTTGTATTTTGACCTGGCGTGGTTGGTTGTATTATGACCTGGTGTTGTTGGTTGTTTGTATTTTGACCTGGTGTGGTTGGTTGTATTTTGACCTGGTGTGGTTGGCTGGTTGTATTTTGACCGGTGTGGTTGGTTGTATTTTGGCCTGGTGTGGTTGGTTGGTTGTATTTTGGACTGGTGTGGTTGGTTGTATTTTGACCTGGTGTGGTTGGTTGTATTTTGACCTGGTGTGGTTGGTTGGTTGTATTTTGGCCTGGTGTGGTTGGTTGGTTGTATTTTGACCTAGTGTAGTTGGTTGTATTTTGACCTGGTGTGGCTGGTTGTATTTTGGCCTGGTGTAGTTGGTTGGTTGTAATTTGACCTGGTGTGGTTGGTTCAATAGGCCTAAGAAATAAATATGCATCTTGGCACTGCATACATTGTGGGTTGCCCCAAATCAGTTCAGATTTATTTAACTATAAGGAACTTATCACCACAAACTCTTACAGTGTTTTGGCTAATCCTTTTATAAATAAACTACTAGATAAAATGAAACCTACCACACAAACCCATAAAATTACCCATAAAAATCTAATAATAATAATAATCAAAACATTCTCAAAACACTAATAGTTAATTTCCAAAGCATGAAAAATAAAATTCCAGATTTAGAACTACTTATAAAAACAGAAGAACCAGACATAATTGCTGGTTCTGAAACTTGGTTGAACCCCAACATATATAACTCTGAGATTTTAAACACCAATTATAATATTTTTAGGAAAGACAGACCAGACAATTATGGAGGAGTGCAACTTGCAATTAAATCAAATATCATAGCTGAAGAAATTACTACACAGCCAAATTTTAATATAGAGTCTATTTATTGTAAAATAATTACACCAAACTCATCCCCACTTATTGTAGGCAGTATATATAGACCTCCGAATACAAACCCAGAATACATGAACAATCTTTGTAGTCAATTAACTTTCATAAAAGAGAATAATAAAAATGCAGTTCTATGGATTATGGGGGACTTTAATCTTCCAGATATAAATTGGAAAAATTATACAATTGATAACCATCAAACTAACAAAGAAATTAATGAACACTTCCTAGACACTATAAACAACATAAACCTAGAACAGATAGTAAAAACAGCAACAAGGAAAAATAAAACACTAGATTTATTCCTAACAAATAGACCAGGACTAGTGTTAGACTATAAAATAATTCCAGGACTGTCCGACCATGATATTGTTAGGGTCACCAATACAATAAAAACTAAAATTAATAAGATACCTAGAAGAATAATCTATCTTTGGAATAAATGTAATTCAATAAAACTACACCAATCAGCGGCTAACTTCCAACAAACTTTCCTAAGTAAATTTAACACAAATAGCCCAGTAGAAGAAATTTGGAAAGATATAAAAACAAATCTAAAAACTATAATGGATGAGAATGTTCCAACAAAACTAACATCAAATAAAATTAACAAATGCTGGTTCAATTCTAGATTGAAAAAGCTATGCAAACTAAAAGAGAACTTATTTAAGAAATATAAAGCTACCTATTCATATAGGATACACAAAAAATACTTAAAGATTAAACACTTGACACAAAAACTTAGTCGGAACCTCCAAAATGAATATATAAACAATGTAATTACCAAAGATAACAATAAAAACTTATGGTCCTTTATCAAATCTAAAAAAATGGAACCTTCAGGAATAGCCACACTAAAAGGCTCAAATAATAAAACCTATAATGATAATGAAACTAAAGCTAATATCCTTAACACATATTTTGCATCATCTTTTTCTGCCTCAGGCGACAAGGAAGTTTTAATAAATTTAAATAAAATGGAGGAAATAGGTAACATAACTGTAGATGAGATAGGTATACATTCACTCCTAAAAAACTTAAAAATAAACAAAGCTACTGGCCCAGATGATTTGCCTGCAAGATTATTAAAAGAACTAAGCAATGAACTGTCCCCAATCCTTGTAGTTCTCTTTCAAGCCTCTCTAAACCAGGGTAAAGTGCCCCAGGATTGGAAATTAGCTAACGTAACTCCACTCTTTAAGAAAGGGGATAAATCAGACCCTGGTAATTACAGGCCTGTATCACTTACTAGTATCACCTGTAAATTACTAGAACACATAATATATAGTAGAATAGTTAACCACCTTGACAAATATAATGCCCTATGCCCACATCAACACGGCTTTAGAAAAAACAGATCATGTGAAACACAATTAATAGGTTTAATAGATGAACTATCAAAAGGCTTGGACAAAAATGATCAAATAGATACAATATTACTAGACTTCTCAAAAGCATTTGACAAAGTTCACCACCTTAGTTTACTTAAAAAACTTAACTACTTTGGAATCTCAGGTTCCTTACATCACTGGATCCAAGACTTCCTTTTGGGCAGGGAGCAAACTGTAATAATTAATGGATCTAAATCTGCACCAATAAAGGTTAACTCAGGAGTTCCACAAGGAACTGTGCTAGGTCCCTTACTCTTTTTAATTTATATAAATGATTTACCCAACAACATCTCAACAGGTACAAAAGTTAGGTTATTTGCTGATGATTGTATAATCTATAGAACAATTAAATCAGAACAAGATAGCAAAATTTTACAAAAAGACTTAGATGAATTGATAAAATGGGAAACTAACTGGAGTATGTCTTTCCACCCAGAAAAGTGTCAACTGTTAAGAGTAACAAAGAAAAAGAAACAAATAAATTCAAAATATTACATTCATGGAAAAGAACTGACCCAAACTAAAGATGCAAAATACTTAGGAGTCTTAATAAATGAGAAACTATCATGGAATCCCCATGTCAATGAAGTTATTAAAAAATCAAACAAAACCTTAGGCTTTATAAAAAGGAACTTTAACAAATGTAATAGAGATATAAAACTAAAATGCTACCTCACTTTGGTGAGACCTGTACTAGAATATGCATCTTCTGTATGGGACCCATCCACCAAAGAAAACATTGATAAACTAGAACAAATTCAAAAAAGAGCTGCCAGATTCATTACTGGAGAATATTCGAAACTGACAAGAATAACACCATTAGTTAAATCATTAAACCTTGAAACACTAGAGGATAGAAGAACCAAGAGCAAAGTAGTAATCATACATAAAGCAATTAATTCTAATTTAGAAATACAACACAAAGATAACTTAATACAACCCTCAGATAGACATAAGGATAAAAACACCTTTCTTATTCCGTATGCAAGAACAAACACATACAAGTTTTCCTTCTTCCCGTCCGGAATTCGGGCGTGGAATGGGTTGCCTGAAGAATCCAGGAAAACCAACACTTTATCAACATTTAAATCTCTAATAAAAATGCAGGACTAAACACAAACCATAGATAAGCGTAGGACGCAATAATCTTCTGTATAGAAGGAGCGTCTGTAAACAGATAAGATAAGATAAGGTTGTATTTTGGCGTGATGTGGCTGGTTGTATTTTGGCCTTATGTGGCTGGTTGGTATAATATATTAGTAAACCGAGTTTCTACAAGAACTGAATCAATTGAAAATCTTCTTGTGATGTAATCCACACCAAGTTTCAACACCATTTCATTTATCATGGAGAGGTAAAGACGTTTTGATGATTTGAAGTATTGATTTGATGCTAGCGTACAGAACCGTTGTGGTTGTGGTAGATGAGGTTAAGACACATGTCTTGATATAATATATTTAAAAATACAGGAAGGTATCGAAAACTTTATTTACATTTATGGACGTGGCAGAGGTGTCACTAGAGTTGGTGTCATCCAGTGCGGTAGCTCATGGTGTCATCCAGTGCGGTAGCTCATGTTGTCACCCATTGCGGTAGCTCATGGTGTCATCCAGTGCGGTAGCACATGGTGTCATCCAGTGCGTTAGCTCATGGTGTCATCCTGTGCGGTAGCTTATGGTGTCATCCAGTGCGGTAGCTCATGGTGTCATCCAGTGCGGTAGCTCATGGTGTCATCCAGTGCGGTAGCACATGGTGTCATCCAGTGCGGTAGCACATGGTGTCATCCAGTGCGGTAGCTCATGGTGTCATCCAGTGCGGTAGCACATGGTGTCATCCAGTGCGGTAGCTCATGGTGTCATCCAGTGCGGTAGCTCATGGTATCATCCAGTGCGGCAGCTCATGGTGTCATCTAGTGCGGTAGCACATGGTATCATCCAGTGCGGTAGCTCATGGTATTATCCAGTGCGGTAGCACATGGTATCATCCAGTGCGTTAGCTCATGGTGTCATCCAGTGCGGTAGCTCATGGTATCATCCAGTGCGGTAGCTCATGGTATCATCCAGTGCGGTAGCTCATGGTATCATCCAGTGCGGTAGCACATGGTATCATCCAGTGCGGTAGCTCATGGTGTCATCCAGTGCGGTAGCACATGGTGTCATCCAGTGCGGTAGCTCATGGTGTCATCCAGTGCGGTAGCTCATGGTATCATCCAGTGCGGCAGCTCATGGTGTCATCCAGTGCGGTAGCTCATGGTGTCATCCAGTGTGGTAGCTCATGATATCAGCCAATGCGGTATCTCATGGAGTCATCCATTGCGGTAGCTCATGGTGTCACCCAGTGCGGTAGCTCATGGTGTCATCCAGTGCGGTAGCTCATGTTGTCACCCATTGCGGTATCTAATGGTGTCAGCCATTGCGGTAGCTCATGGAGTCATCCAGTGCGGTAGCTCATGGTGTCATCCAGTGTGGTAACTCATGTTGTCATCCAGTGCGGTAGCTCATGGTACATCCAGTGCGGTAGCTCATGGTGTCATCCAGTGCGGTAGCTCATGGTGTCACCCAGTGCGGTAGCTCATGGTGTCACCGAGTGCGGTAGCTCATGGTGTCATCCAGTGCGGTAGCTCATTGTGCCGTAGCTCATGGTGTCATCCAGTACGGTAGCTCATGGTGTCACCCAGTGCGGTAGCTCATGGTGTCATCCAGTGCGGTAGCTCATGGAGTCAGCCATTGCGGTAGCTCATGGAGTCATCCAGTGCGGTAGCTCATGGTGTCAGCCATTGCGGTAGCTCATGGTGTCAGCCATTGCGGTAGCTCATGGAGTCATCCAGTGCGGTAGCTCATGGTGTCATCCAGTGTGGTAACTCATGTTGTCATCCAGTGCGGTAGCTCATGGTACATCCAGTGCGGTAGCTCATGGTATCATCCAGTGCGGTAGCTCATGGTGTCACCCAGTGCGGTAGCTCATGGTGTCACCGAGTGCGGTAGCTCATGGTGTCATCCAGTGCGGTAGCTCATGGTGCCGTAGCTCATGGTGTCATCCAGTACGGTTGCTCATGGTGTCACCCAGTGCGGTAGCTCATGGTGTCATCCAGTGAGGTAGCTCATGGTGCCGTAGCTCATGGTGTCATCCAGTACGGTTGCTCATGGTGTCACCCAGTGCGGTAGCACATGGTGTCATCCAGTGCGGTAGCTCATGGTGTCATCCAGTGCCGTAGCTCATGGTGTCATCCAGTACGGTAGCTCATGGTGTCATCCAGTGCGGTAGCTCATGGTGTCATCCAGTACGGTAGCTCATGGTGTCATCCAGTACGGTAGCTCATGGTGTCATCCAGTACGGTAGCTCATGGTGCCATCCCGTGCGGTAGCTCATGGTGCCGTAGCTCATGGTGTCATCCAGTACGGTAGCTCATGGTGCCGTAGCTCATGGTGTCATCAAGTACGGTAGCTCATGGTGTCATCAAGTACGGTAGCTCATGGTGTCACCCAGTGCGGTAGCTCATGGTGTCATCAAGTGTGGTAGCTCATGGTGTCATCCAGTGCCGTAGCTCATGGTGTCATCCAGTACGGTAGCTCATGGTGCCATCCAGTGCGGTAGCTCATGGTGCCGTAGCTAATGGTGTCATCCAGTACGGTAGCTCATGGTGCCGTAGCTCATGGTGTCATCCAGTACGGTAGCTCATGGTGTCATCCAGTACGGTAGCTCATGGTGTCACCCAGTGCGGTAGCTCATGGTGTCATCCAGTGCGGTAGCTCATGGTGTCATCCAGTGCCGTAGCTCATGGTGTCATCCAGTACGGTAGCTCATGGTGCAATCCAGTGCGGTAGCTCATGGTGCCGTAGCTCATGGTGTCATCCAGTACGGTAGCTCATGGTGCCGTAGCTCATGGTGTCATCCAGTACGGTAGCTCATGGTGTCATCCAGTACGGTAGCTCATGGGGTCATCCAGTACGGTAGCTCATGGTGTCATCCAGTACGGTAGCTCATGGTGTCATCCAGTACGGTAGCTCATGGTGTCATCCAGTACGGTAGCTCATGGTGTCATCCAGTACGGTAGCTCATGGTGTCATCCAGTACGGTAGCTCATGGTGTCATCCAGTGTGGTAGCTCATGGTGCCGTAGCTCATGGTGTCATCCAGTACGGTAGCTCATGGTGTCACCCAGTGCGGTAGCTCATGGTGTCATCCAGTGCGGTAGCTCATGGAGTCAGCCATTGCGGTAGCTCATGGAGTCATCCAGTGCGGTAGCTCATGGTGTCAGCCATTGCGGTAGCTCATGGTGTCAGCCATTGCGGTAGCTCATGGAGTGATCCAGTGCGGTAGCTCATGGTGTCATCCAGTGTGGTAACTCATGTTGTCATCCAGTGCGGTAGCTCATGGTACATCCAGTGCGGTAGCTCATGGTGTCATCCAGTGCGGTAGCTCATGGTGTCACCCAGTGCGGTAGCTCATGGTGTCACCGAGTGCGGTAGCTCATGGTGTCATCCAGTGCGGTAGCTCATGGTGCCGTAGCTCATGGTGTCATCCAGTACGGTTGCTCATGGTGTCATCCAGTGCGGTAGCTCATGGTGTCATCCAGTGCGGTAGCTCATGGTGCCGTAGCTCATGGTGTCATCCAGTACGGTTGCTCATGGTGTCACCCAGTGCGGTAGCTCATGGTGTCATCCAGTGCGGTAGCTCATGGTGTCATCCAGTGCCGTAGCTCATGTTGTCATCCAGTACGGTAGCTCATGGTGTCATCCAGTGCGGTAGCTCATGGTGTCATCCAGTACGGTAGCTCATGGTGTCATCCAGTACGGTAGCTCATGGTGTCATCCAGTACGGTAGCTCATGGTGCCATCCAGTGCGGTAGCTCATGGTGCCGTAGCTCATGGTGTCATCCAGTACGGTAGCTCATGGTGCCGTAGCTCATGGTGTCATCCAGTACGGTAGCTCATGGTGTCATCCAGTACGGTAGCTCATGGTGTCACCCAGTGCGGTAGCTCATGGTGTCATCCAGTGCGGTAGCTCATGGTGTCATCCAGTGCCGTAGCTCATGGTGTCATCCAGTACGGTAGCTCATGGTGCCATCCAGTGCGGTAGCTCATGGTGCCGTAGCTCATGGTGTCATCCAGTACGGTAGCTCATGGTGCCGTAGCTCATGGTGTCATCCAGTACGGTAGCTCATGGTGTCATCCAGTACGGTAGCTCATGGTGTCACCCAGTGCGGTAGCTCATGGTGTCATCCAGTGCGGTAGCTCATGGTGCCGTAGCTCATGGTGTCATCCAGTACGGTTGCTCATGGTGTCACCCAGTGCGGTAGCTCATGGTGTCATCCAGTACGGTAGCTCATGGTGTCATCCAGTGCCGTAGCTCATGGTGTCATCCAGTACGGTAGCTCATGGTGTCATCCAGTGCGGTAGCTCATGGTGTGATCCAGTACGGTAGCTCATGGTGTCATCCAGTACGGTAGCTCATGGTGTCATCCAGTACGGTAGCTCATGGTGCCATCCAGTGCGGTAGCTCATGGTGCCGTAGCTCATGGTGTCATCCAGTGCAGTAGCTCATGGTGCCGTAGCTCATGGTGTCATCCAGTACGGTAGCTCATGGTGTCATCCAGTACGGTAGCTCATGGTGTCACCCAGTGCGGTAGCTCATGGTGTCATCCAGTGCGGTAGCTCATGGTGTCATCCAGTGCCGTAGCTCATGGTGTCATCCAGTACGGTAGCTCATGGTGCCATCCAGTGCGGTAGCTCATGGTGCCGTAGCTCATGGTGTCATCCAGTACGGTAGCTCATGGTGCCGTAGCTTATGGTGTCATCCAGTACGGTAGCTCATGGTGTCATCCAGTACGGTAGCTCATGGTGTCACCCAGTGCGGTAGCTCATGGTGTCATCCAGTGCGGTAGCTCATGGTGTCATCCAGTGCCGTAGCTCATGGTGTCATCCTGTGCGGTAGCACATGGTGTCATCCAGTGCGGTAGCTCATGGTGTCATCCAGTGCGGTAGCTCATGGTGTCATCCAGTGCGGTAGCACATGGTGTCATCCAGTGCGGTAGCACATGGTGTCATCCAGTGCGGTAGCTCATGGTGTCATCCAGTGCGGTAGCACATGGTGTCATCCAGTGCGGTAGCTCATGGTGTCATCCAGTGCGGTAGCTCATGGTATCATCCAGTGCGGCAGCTCATGGTGTCATCTAGTGCGGTAGCACATGGTATCATCCAGTGCGGTAGCTCATGGTATTATCCAGTGCGGTAGCACATGGTATCATCCAGTGCGTTAGCTCATGGTGTCATCCAGTGCGGTAGCTCATGGTATCATCCAGTGCGGTAGCTCATGGTATCATCCAGTGCGGTAGCTCATGGTATCATCCAGTGCGGTAGCACATGGTGTCATCCAGTGCGGTAGCTCATGGTGTCATCCAGTGCGGTAGCTCATGGTATCATCCAGTGCGGCAGCTCATGGTGTCATCCAGTGCGGTAGCTCATGGTGTCATCCAGTGTGGTAGCTCATGATATCAGCCAATGCGGTATCTCATGGAGTCATCCATTGCGGTAGCTCATGGTGTCACCCAGTGCGGTAGCTCATGGTGTCATCCAGTGCGGTAGCTCATGTTGTCACCCATTGCGGTATCTAATGGTGTCAGCCATTGCGGTAGCTCATGGAGTCATCCAGTGCGGTAGCTCATGGTGTCATCCAGTGTGGTAACTCATGTTGTCATCCAGTGCGGTAGCTCATGGTACATCCAGTGCGGTAGCTCATGGTGTCATCCAGTGCGGTAGCTCATGGTGTCACCCAGTGCGGTAGCTCATGGTGTCACCGAGTGCGGTAGCTCATGGTGTCATCCAGTGCGGTAGCTCATTGTGCCGTAGCTCATGGTGTCATCCAGTACGGTAGCTCATGGTGTCACCCAGTGCGGTAGCTCATGGTGTCATCTAGTGCGGTAGCTCATGGAGTCAGCCATTGCGGTAGCTCATGGAGTCATCCAGTGCGGTAGCTCATGGTGTCAGCCATTGCGGTAGCTCATGGTGTCAGCCATTGCGGTAGCTCATGGAGTCATCCAGTGCGGTAGCTCATGGTGTCATCCAGTGTGGTAACTCATGTTGTCATCCAGTGCGGTAGCTCATGGTACATCCAGTGCGGTAGCTCATGGTATCATCCAGTGCGGTAGCTCATGGTGCCGTAGCTCATGGTGTCATCCAGTACGGTTGCTCATGGTGTCACCCAGTGCGGTAGCTCATGGTGTCATCCAGTGAGGTAGCTCATGGTGCCGTAGCTCATGGTGTCATCCAGTACGGTTGCTCATGGTGTCACCCAGTGCGGTAGCACATGGTGTCATCCAGTGCGGTAGCTCATGGTGTCATCCAGTGCCGTAGCTCATGGTGTCATCCAGTACGGTAGCTCATGGTGTCATCCAGTGCGGTAGCTCCTGGTGTCATCCAGTACGGTAGCTCATGGTGTCATCCAGTACGGTAGCTCATGGTGTCATCCAGTACGGTAGCTCATGGTGCCATCCCGTGCGGTAGCTCATGGTGCCGTAGCTCATGGTGTCATCCAGTACGGTAGCTCATGGTGCCGTAGCTCATGGTGTCATCCAGTACGGTAGCTCATGGTGTCATCCAGTACGGTAGCTCATGGTGTCACCCAGTGCGGTAGCTCATGGTGTCATCAAGTGTGGTAGCTCATGGTGTCATCCAGTGCCGTAGCTCATGGTGTCATCCAGTACGGTAGCTCATGGTGCCATCCAGTGCGGTAGCTCATGGTGCCGTAGCTCATGGTGTCATCCAGTACGGTAGCTCATGGTGCCGTAGCTCATGGTGTCATCCAGTACGGTAGCTCATGGTGTCATCCAGTACGGTAGCTCATGGTGTCACCCAGTGCGGTAGCTCATGGTGTCATCCAGTTCGGTAGCTCATGGTGTCATCCAGTGCCGTAGCTCATGGTGTCATCCAGTACGGTAGCTCATGGTGCAATCCAGTGCGGTAGCTCATGGTGCCGTAGCTCATGGTGTCATCCAGTACGGTAGCTCATGGTGCCGTAGCTCATGGTGTCATCCAGTACGGTAGCTCATGGTGTCATCCAGTACGGTAGCTCATGGGGTCATCCAGTACGGTAGCTCATGGTGTCATCCAGTACGGTAGCTCATGGTGTCATCCAGTACGGTAGCTCATGGTGTCATCCAGTACGGTAGCTCATGGTGTCATCCAGTACGGTAGCTCATGGTGTCATCCAGTACGGTAGCTCATGGTGTCATCCAGTGTGGTAGCTCATGGTGCCGTAGCTCATGGTGTCATCCAGTACGGTAGCTCATGGTGTCACCCAGTGCGGTAGCTCATGGTGTCATCCAGTGCGGTAGCTCATGGAGTCAGCCATTGCGGTAGCTCATGGAGTCATCCAGTGCGGTAGCTCATGGTGTCAGCCATTGCGGTAGCTCATGGTGTCAGCCATTGCGGTAGCTCATGGAGTGATCCAGTGCGGTAGCTCATGGTGTCATCCAGTGTGGTAACTCATGTTGTCATCCAGTGCGGTAGCTCATGGTACATCCAGTGCGGTAGCTCATGGTGTCATCCAGTGCGGTAGCTCATGGTGTCACCCAGTGCGGTAGCTCATGGTGTCACCGAGTGCGGTAGCTCATGGTGTCATCCAGTGCGGTAGCTCATGGTGCCGTAGCTCATGGTGTCATCCAGTACGGTTGCTCATGGTGTCATCCAGTGCGGTAGCTCATGGTGTCATCCAGTGCGGTAGCTCATGGTGCCGTAGCTCATGGTGTCATCCAGTACGGTTGCTCATGGTGTCACCCAGTGCGGTAGCTCATGGTGTCATCCAGTGCGGTAGCTCATGGTGTCATCCAGTGCCGTAGCTCATGTTGTCATCCAGTACGGTAGCTCATGGTGTCATCCAGTGCGGTAGCTCATGGTGTCATCCAGTACGGTAGCTCATGGTGTCATCCAGTACGGTAGCTCATGGTGTCATCCAGTACGGTAGCTCATGGTGCCATCCAGTGCGGTAGCTCATGGTGCCGTAGCTCATGGTGTCATCCAGTACGGTAGCTCATGGTGCCGTAGCTCATGGTGTCATCCAGTACGGTAGCTCATGGTGTCATCCAGTACGGTAGCTCATGGTGTCACCCAGTGCGGTAGCTCATGGTGTCATCCAGTGCGGTAGCTCATGGTGTCATCCAGTGCCGTAGCTCATGGTGTCATCCAGTACGGTAGCTCATGGTGCCATCCAGTGCGGTAGCTCATGGTGCCGTAGCTCATGGTGTCATCCAGTACGGTAGCTAATGGTGCCGTAGCTCATGGTGTCATCCAGTACGGTAGCTCATGGTGTCATCCAGTACGGTAGCTCATGGTGTCACCCAGTGCGGTAGCTCATGGTGTCATCCAGTGCGGTAGCTCATGGTGCCGTAGCTCATGGTGTCATCCAGTACGGTTGCTCATGGTGTCACCCAGTGCGGTAGCTCATGGTGTCATCCAGTACGGTAGCTCATGGTGTCATCCAGTGCCGTAGCTCATGGTGTCATCCAGTACGGTAGCTCATGGTGTCATCCAGTGCGGTAGCTCATGGTGTGATCCAGTACGGTAGCTCATGGTGTCATCCAGTACGGTAGCTCATGGTGTCATCCAGTACGGTAGCTCATGGTGCCATCCAGTGCGGTAGCTCATGGTGCCGTAGCTCATGGTGTCATCCAGTACAGTAGCTCATGGTGCCGTAGCTCATGGTGTCATCCAGTACGGTAGCTCATGGTGTCATCCAGTACGGTAGCTCATGGTGTCACCCAGTGCGGTAGCTCATGGTGTCATCCAGTGCGGTAGCTCATGGTGTCATCCAGTGCCGTAGCTCATGGTGTCATCCAGTACGGTAGCTCATGGTGCCATCCAGTGCGGTAGCTCATGGTGCCGTAGCTCATGGTGTCATCCAGTACGGTAGCTCATGGTGCCGTAGCTTATGGTGTCATCCAGTACGGTAGCTCATGGTGTCATCCAGTACGGTAGCTCATGGTGTCACCCAGTGCGGTAGCTCATGGTGTCATCCAGTGCGGTAGCTCATGGTGTCATCCAGTGCCGTAGCTCATGGTGTCATCCAGTACGGTAGCTCATGGTGCCATCCAGTGCGGTAGCTCATGGTGCCGTAGCTCATGGTGTCATCCAGTACGGTAGCTCATGGTGCCGTAGCTCATGGTGTCATCCAGTACGGTAGCTCATGGTGTCATCCAGTACGGTAGCTCATGGTGTCATCCAGTACGGTAGCTCATGGTGTCATCCAGTACGGTAGCTCATGGTGTCATCCAGTACGGTAGCTCATGGTGTCATCCAGTACGGTAGCTCATGGTGTCATCCAGTACGGTAGCTCATGGTGTCATCCAGTACGGTAGCACATGGTGTCATCCAGTACGGTAGCTCATGGTGACCGGTGCGGTCTGCACCCCTAAGTGACGCCTCTTAGACGTGTTAGAGGCAATAAATTTACATCATCTAACAGATTAGGGACAAAATAATGGGATACCCAAGAACCAGATTATTATAGATTTTTTTTTATTTAATAAAAAGTTGAGCTGGTTTTGCAACGTCTATGTGGTTTGTAAGTTTATTTTCTTATTTACACTTTGTATCCTACAATTTCTTTTTTAAAAGATAATATGTTTTAGGGACGTCTTTTTTTTCCAATTAAACACACATGAAATAATTGTAATCATTTTATTGCGTTGTTTAATAAACACTATAAACACAACGTATGTAAATGGAAGCAATGTTTATATTTTAATTGCAATTTCATCACTGTTTGATAATGGTAACTGAACTCAGGTCTCTAGTGCTCACGCATAGATATCTCAAACTAGTAAACATTCCCTTCATTAGACTTAATGGACGTGGAGAGCATAAACATTCTAGCGCGTGCAAAGAGAGATGCCAGAATTTTTCATTTGATCTCTTCTAAATAGGGAAATTGCTCTGAGGCTTGTGTGCTATCAAAAAAATCTGTTGCTTGGCATTTTAAAAAAAAATCTTTTTTTTTATAAATACAATTGAACGAACTTCATAACTTCAAATCAGTGCGCTTCTGTGTATTGTAAATGTGGTACAAGCTTTTATTTGTTATAAATACTGTTCAACTTCTGTCTTGAGAAAAAGATCTGCTCCTATTGTCTCTACCAACAAGCAACGTGACGTGCAGCAACTTTCAATTATTGTGTAAATTTTGATATGCCAAACATTATTTTCATTGAATATCATTTTTGAAGGTTTGGTTCTGTCAGAATAAAATGTCAGTGATTTTAAAGAACGCATTTATGGTGTTAGTTTTTACGTCCTTTCATGTGTTCATGGGTGAGACCAGTGCTGACAATGACTTGCATGGGGCGTACAAACGTCTTCGAAGTAACATCCTGGGAAGGGACGTGGCGGTCAACAAGATACCGGCCGTGGTCAATGTGAACTTGAGTGAAATAACGGCCGATGTTGAACCCATGACCGTGTTGATGGTGCCCTTTCATATTATGTCGATTGATGAAATCAAACAGGTAAACATGTTATACAAGTAAACATGTAATACAGGTTTTACAATCCTCGTGACTAATAGCGCCGAGTAGAAGTAAATAAAGTGGTAAAAGCGTAGATTATTTAAACTTATTCCTCATATGCTTATGCTATATCTTTCGTGATTTCAGTTAAATTAAATTGCCATTGAAATAATTAGGATAATAGCTACAATGTTATTATTATTATTAATTATTATTATTATTATAATATTATTATTATTATTACTTGTTTTACTCCTTGATCTTTATTAAGTTACTAAGTTGCAAATTTTTTGCTGAAAATAATAAGGTTTCAATTGTCATAATTTTTCAATTTATTTTATTAAATAAAATATCAAATTAGCAGTAGCGGCCAATGTTCCTTACCTTTATGATTTTTTTGCCGTTGTGGCAAATAACGAACATTTTCAAAATGTTTTAACTATTTAAATACAAAGATGTTTTAGGAAAAAAATTAACAAATTATCAGTATGTCTTTCCAGCTTTTAACTCATAACTCATTGAGGTTAAAAAATTGTTTAAACAAGTTAAGCTACTATTAGAAGTTATTGACGTTAAAGAATTGTATAAACTAGTAAGCTATTATCAAAAGATACTATTTTATTAAGGTCCTGCATGTCATTGTCTTCATCCAAATTTCATGGGAGAAAACTCAACTTGCCTGGACTCCAGCAGACTATGAAGGTATCGAATCTATTGTAATCGATACCAGCTACCTATGGACCCCAAGTATCCTCGTGTACATAGGCGTTGACGAGAGTATCGAACTCAAAGTAGCGGACACCCTCAAGGTCACATACAAGGGTGAGGTATCGTCAGAGAAGAACTACCAGTTGTCTTTCCGCTGTGAAATCGATTTTGGCAAATACCCTTTCGATACTCAGACTTGCTCCCTGAGCTTCTATCCGTCATTCAGGCCCTCCCCTCCTCTTGTCTCGATAAAAAATGAATACATCGCTCAAACTAAATTTAACTTCAGTGGCGAGTGGAATTTTAAGAAACTCCGCCACGTAACCGTCAGCAACAACCAATTGATCCCCTTGGCAAAATATCCCACTTATCTCTTCGAGTTGGAGAGGAGGTCTGCGTACTACGTCATCACCATCATCTTTCCCATGGTTCTGACGTCAGCGATGATTCCTCTCGTCTTCGTCATACCGACGAGAACTGGCGAGAAGATCTCCTACCTGGTGGCCATTTTTACATCATTCGCCATCTTCCTCAACTTTATATGGTAAAAATGACCTTTATAACAGTTACACATTTGCGTACTTAAACTTTCAAGCTTGAGAAAAGGTTGTTTAAAAGCTAGAAGGAATATTTTCAAAGTTTAAAAAACAAAAATTGGACGAGCTGGAAGATTAATTAATTAATCTTAGTAACGAATTTACACAACTTAGTTCAATAAAACACAAAACAATTACGTATTTATTTTGACTTATTGTTGCTTTTGAGTGACATTATTTAGTAGGACTCGTAATGCTCTACTTAAAGTTTTACATTTCTCTACTCTATAAGAAATTTGAAGGGAGACTTGAAGTTATGGAGTAATTAAATCACTTTGAACAACAGTTCCTGCTAATTCCCCTGGTTGTGTTTGGTGATGTCGTTGTCACGTGGTATGATTACCAACACTTTCCCACCCCTCCCTCGTACACAAGTCCTTCTTCGTAACGAAAATAAAAGTTCGTTTAATTTATTTCCAAACTCGCCAAACACGGTTTCTCCAATTGGTGTTATGAGTTCTCCTAATAACTAACTGGACCAAATAAACTAAATCATGACGAGATCACTTGGACAACTTCTCAAACGTCACTTGCCAACAGACCAGCATGGTCTGTGGACGCAATAATCTTCTGTATAGAAGAAGCGTCTGTATAGATGAGACAAGACATAACAACGGTATCCCTACGCTTTGAGTTAGAACATGCAAATTTGAGGGATTATCATAACGGTCTGTACTCATTATTAGAAATTAGACAACTAACGCCCACAATTATTTTTAACTTAAACATAATTAACTTGAAAACAAAACAATTCTGATCTATGTCAATTTTAAATCTTTGAAATTCTTGTAATCATAACGCCACGTCCTACAAATTAACGGTAACCGTCATTGGTTTTGTTTCAGTGACGTCATGCCACGGAGTCTGCTCAGTGTACCGTACCTTGCTGTCCTGTTGCTTGAGGTCATGGTCGAAGGACTCCTGGCCACACTGGCCTCGTTATGGGTGGTCAAAAAGTTCGAGTCCGAGGATAATGTAAGTCGTCTGGTAATCTGCGATACAGCTGTAGTATACATAATTCCCGTTGTCTGTATGGTTGTAATGTAATGTAATGCTGTCAGGTGTTTCTGCGATATGGATGTAATGCTGTTAGGTGGCGCTGCGATCGATTTTGTTTTATAGTGCTGCACCAAAAATAACACTTTTCGAACGTTCCGCATAAAATTGTTCGATATGATAATAAATGAATCAAATAAAAATAAATAAAATAAATAAAAGTTCTGTATAACGTTATTTTTTAATCTGATGTGTATTTATTTTGAAAACTTCCGTCATTTCTGACGGGTGATACACTAGTGTAATAATATTTTGTCCAAAGCGTCACCTTCCATTAATTTTAGTATTATTTATTTCTAGTTTGTATAAAATTGTATGGTTATTTTTTTATATTTTTAAAATTTTCTATAAATATTTTTTTTTGGGGAGAGGGGGTAAACCAATTTTTCCGACGACTAATAAATTGATGATTTTCATCTTTTTAAACAAAAGTTTGTGTATCCAGCAGATATGTGTATACAAAACTTCACAAGATTTTTAATTTAATAGAAAATACGTGCAGTTTTGTCTACTAAGAAATGCATTTTAAAAAAAAACTCTCTCTCATGTTGTTTTATTTGTTTACATACTGTGTTTCCTATGTCAGACACAGCGACTACTCAAAATAAACTCATTGAAGTCCAAGGTCAAGGTGAAAAGCTGCTCAGTGACACCAGTGAACGTACCTGGGGAGAGAGTTGAACCCATGTCACCACCTAATGACAGCATGCACCGTCACCCGTCACCACTCACATCTCAGATGCTGGATCACATCTTCTTGGTTTGTTTTAGCATCGGTCAGACCATGTTTCTGATTGCCTTGTTTCTCATGACTGGTTGGATTCAATAGGTCAGACCATGTTTCTGTTTGCCTTGTTTCTCATGACTGGTTGGATTCAGTAGGTCAGACATCTTACTGCTTGCCATGTTTCTCATGACTGGATGTGATTCAATAGGTCAGACCATGTTTCTGTTTGCCTTGTTTCTCATGACTGGATGGATTCAGTAGGTCAGACCATCTTACTGCTTGCCATGTTTCTCATGACTGGATGGATTCAGTACGTCAGACCATGTTTCTGCTTGCCTTGTTTCTCATGACTGGATGGATTCAGTAGGTCAGACCATGTTTCTGCTTGCCTTGTTTCTCATGACTGGATGGATTCAGTAGGTCAGACCATGTTTCTGCTTGCCTTGTTTCTCATGACTGGTTGGATTCAGTAGGTCAGACCATCTTACTGCTTGCCTTGTTTCTCATGACTGGTTGGATTCAGTAGGTCAGTATCACGCCGACAAGCATTGGTCATTTATCAACACAACTAAACAGCAGTTTTCACCAAGACGAAGTTGAGACGTATGTCAAATATATCTATGAAATCTCTTAGTTATGAGCTTCTTTTCCTAAAGAATTGATCAGTGGAAAGTCTGTTACTTGGAATAAGATATCAGTATGTGTTCAAGCCATTGATAAATTTAAATGTTGAGTTATTATTGTTGTTGTTTTTACATTTTAGTCAGAGTGCGGTATATATGTGTTGTTGTTTATACATTTTAGTCAGAGTGCGGTATATTTGTGTTGTTGTTTATACATGTTAGTCAGAGTGCGGTATATTTGTGTTGTTGTTTATACATGTTAGTCAGAGTGCGGTATATTTGTGTTGTTGTTTATACATGTTAGTCAGAGTGCGGTATATTTGTTGTTGTTGTTTTTACATTTTAGTCAGAGTGCGGTATATTTGTGTTGTTGTTTATACATGTTAGTCAGAGTGCGGTATATTTGTGTTGTTGTTTATACATGTTAGTCAGAGTGCGGTATATTTGTGTTGTTGTTTATACATGTTAGTCAGAGTGCGGTATATTTGTGTTGTTGTTTATACATGTTAGTCAGAGTGCGGTATATTTGTGTTGTTGTTTATACATGTTAGTCAGAGTGCGGTATATTTGTGTTGTTGTTTATACATGTTAGTCAGAGTGCGGTATATTTGTGTTGTTGTTTATACATGTTAGTCAGAGTGCGGTATATTTGTGTTGTTGTTTATACATGTTAGTCAGAGTGCGGTATATTTGTGTTGTTGTTTATACATGTTAGTCAGAGTGCGGTATATTTGTGTTGTTGTTTATACATGTTAGTCAGAGTGCGGTATATTTGTGTTGTTGATTATACATGTTAGTCAGAGTGCGGTATATTTGAGTTGTTGTTTATACATGTTAGTCAGAGTGCGGTATATTTGTGTTGTTGTTTATACATGTTAGTCAGAGTGCGGTATATCGGTATATTTTGTTTTCTGATCCTAATTAAAGGAGTAAATATCCGAAATGGTTTTTATTGTGTTATATTGCATACTATAATTTATACTACAATAACTCATGTGTATGTATGTATTCTAGTGCTGCGGAAATTAACGGTTAATTTTTCGATTAATCGTTACAAATTTTTAACGATTAAATTTTTCTAACGATTTATCGACCCACCACTTATAAATGTACTGGAAGGCAAAAGTAAAATATTCCGGCCGATAAATATAAACTAATTTCCAGGCGATTACTCGAACATTATTGTTTATACTATTCACTTAGGCTTAGGTGATTGTTCAAAATATTGATAAAGGTTGTTTCCATTGAAAGAAATCGTTTGCCTACCATGGAATGTTCCCTCTAAGTCTAAGCTCGTTTTTTTTTCGTGTGCAAAGTTGCACTACGTCCATTTTTTGTGCAAAATTTTACAACATTTTCTGCGCGGTGATTCTAAACACCTGCGTGGCGTCGGTCAAATATCTGCACAGCGGAGCTGCTTAAATGGAACATTGCTACCATGGTTCTAACACTTCGCTTACATATCATCTGCAAACCAAACATCCACTACAGTATTAGAAACTTCAGTTGAGATAATGTAAACGATTTTTCAGCTCGGCTGGTTATTTTGTCAATAAGAACCGCTCATCACGTGAACCAAATAATGTCAAAACACTTGTCTGTTTGCGTTGTTTGTTAAAAGATGTCACAGTGTCACATAAAGAAAACATTCCTTTGTTATTTTGATTTTCGAAAAGTACGTTTAATAAATGACAACATACATTTCAATTTGTGGCTTCAATCAAAATCAACGATTAATTAATCGTTAATTTTTCAAAAGTTAACGATTAGTTTTAAATTAATCGATAACAACCCTAATGTAGTCATAAGAAAAACAAATGTGAAAGTTCTTGCACTCAAACTCCCTTACAGTCATTCCTCCATCCATTCCTACATCCATTCATCTCTTTATCTGTCTATGTAGAAGGGGTGTGCAATATATCTGTGAAGATGAGGCTTCATTGGTCGCTATTTATGGCATAACTAGGTTGTGCTGCGGCGCCGTGGCGCCTACGGCGCCCACCTTTTTCAAAAGCCCAATTAACTTGTCCTTGTATCATAAATACGTAATATTAAACTTCCTGAAATGTACACAAAGTATTTTATAATAGGGGTGCCCACTTTTTTTTGTTGTCAAAGATCCAAGTAACTTATCCTTCCTTTGTATGATAAATACGAAATATTCCTGAAATGTACTCAAAGTATTTATATAATATTTTTTTACAGTGCTAATCACCACACGATTTTTAAACTAAAAGCAGCGTTCCAAATTACTGCACCAAAAAATAACTCTTTGAGTCAGTCAGCACTGTTTACAACACAAATGCTGACGTCATAGGTTCGTGCGATGTTTGGCTTATCTTAATCTGGAAACCAAAATGATTATGATTTTTAAGTCTATATTTTCAATTTTAAAAAAAGCATAGTGATGTCCCTTAGCGTTAGGTGTGAGGCAGTCAGCGATAATTGAGCGCAAATTTATAAATGATAAGAAACACAAACACAAGTTAACAACAGGAGTAATGACCCTTGCAATAACTGCTGTCTTAGAATGTGACACAAATAGTCAGAGTGATTGTGGGTCTACAAAATAAGAAGAAGCACAGTGTATGATTAGACCAACTGAACAAAGTCCCCATAGCTTCATAGTCTTAATCGGCCCTCTGTCTACAAAATAAGAAGAAGCACAGTGTATGATTAGACCAACTGAACAAAGTCCCCATAGCTTCATAGTCTTATTGGGCCCTCTGTCTACAAAATAAGAAGAAGCACAGTGTATGATTAGACCAACTGAACAAAGTCCCCATAGCTTCATAGTCTTATTGGGCCCTCTGTCTACAAAATAAGAAGAAGCACAGTGTATGATTAGACCAACTGAACAAAGTCCCCATAGCTTCATAGTCTTAATCGGCCCTCTGTCTACAAAATAAGAAGAAGCAGAGTGGATGATTAGACCAACTGAACAAAGTCCCCATAGCTTCATAGTCTTATTGGGCCCCAGACCCAGTGTTAATACGCCTATATTAATTGCCGCCTATATCCGGGGGCAAGACCCACTTTCAATCACATTCCCACATAAGTGGGCGAGACAAAATCAAAAACACACGATTTGGTGCATGAAATGTGTTTTTATCTAAATTCCTTCCCCGGTTCCTGTCAAATTCACGATGTTTTCATTTCGCAAAAAATTTAGTAGTAATTAATTAAATTTATGACAAGCGGCGAAGTTTTTTTTAACATTATTTTTTAAATTAATTAATTATTTTATTTTTTTGCAAAAAGCTTGAGGATGGGAGGCAATATAATATTGATCTGTTCACACTTATTTATTTATGCATTAAAATTTAAATATAAATACACATTTAAATATAACTCATTTTTTATGTATGGCAAATTCCAAGTACAATAACTAAACGTCCCTCGCCTTAATTTAAAATACAAAACCAAAAACGTCAATGTTTTCACAGTATCCGTTAACGGTGCAATGGTGCAATGGTGCAATGGTGCAACGGTGCAACGGTGCAACTGTGCAACGGTGCAACGGTGCAACGGTGCAACGGTGCAACGGTGCAATGTTGCAATGGTGCAATGGTGCAATGGTGCAATGGTGCAAGCTCTGAGCTGTACGTACGTTCAAAATTCGATCATAAAACTTGGTGTGACAATGATGTCCCAGTGTGAAAGTGATGTCCCAGTGTGACAATGATGTCCCAGTGTGACAATGATGTCCCAGTGTGAAAGTGATGTCCCAGTGTGAAGCGATCTACAATTTAAAAAACTAGTTAAAATCTATCGCGTCGCTGAATTCGGAACAACATCCATTTTCTCATTAGCATTATAGCCCAGCAAATCAATACTCATTGGATTTGTGTTAGCTTGGTTGAAATGACTCTGTTTAAATACAGTCTGTTGGTCGACATGTTTGGCTATAGCCTCAGATTCTACATACGTTTGCTCTCCTGTTATAATTATAAGGGTGAGTTTAGAAATGTGATCAGAAATATCAAATTTGATAAATTCTATTTTCTACTGGACGCTGATACGTATGTGATTTTATCACTTTGATATTAATATTTTTTAAATTGTTTACGCGACCAGCTAAACATTACCGAGATGGTCAACCGATACTTGGGGTTCTGTGTCATGCTGTGCCAGGTCTCGATGGACTTGTTTACTGCCCAAGTGACTAACAAGTCCAATCTTTTGGCCTATAAATTACTCCGCGAGGATATCCTGGGGAGGGATGTGGTGGTTAACAAGATCCCGCCTGTTCTGGACGTGGTTGACAACTTGACAGAACCTGTGGAACCCATGCAGGTGCTGATGGTTCCCTTGGATGTGTTGGCGATCAATGAGATAAGTCAGGTGAGATAATAACTAAGTTTGTTGTTTCAATGAGATAAGTCAGGTGAGATAAGAACTAAGTTTGTTGTTTCAATGAGATAAGTCAGGTGAGATATGAACTAAGTTTGTTGTTTCAATGAGATAAGTCAGGTGAGATAAGAACTAAGTTTGTTGTTTCAATGAGATAAGTCAGGTGAGATATGAACTAAGTGTGTTGTTTCAATGAGATAAGTCAGGTGAGATAAGAACTAAGTTTGTTGTTTCAATGAGATAAGTCAGGTGAGATAAGAACTAAGTGTGTTGTTTCAATGAGATAAGTCAGGTGAGATAAATATTCGGTGTGTTTAGCACTTAGTGTGTTGTTTCAATGACCTAATTCTTTGGTCTACAAATCAGCTTAATCAGGAAAATATTTAAAAGTTTGTTCAAAATAATACTGCAAATTTTCAGCTCGATAGGGTTAAAAATCGATCCAAAGTTTTTGCAGCAAGCAATCAAGCAGACGCAACGAGTAATATAAAGGAATAAAAATGGGATAAATGCAGAGCCGTCTTTACACCATTTTGGGCCCCCGGGCAAATGCCCAACGGGCCTATGCGTTAAGACGGCCCTGGTTAAATTCTTGAGGCACTTTTGTAATTGTTAAATTAATTCTGACTCCTGTGCTATGACCTACTCCCGCAGGTAATGACAGTTATAGTTTTCATCCAGCTGACGTGGACACACAAGGACCTGTCTTGGGCACCAGAAGACCACAGCGGCATAAAGTCCATACAGATTGACCGCGAGTCTGTTTGGACCCCTAGAATCGTGACGTACATCGCAGTAGACGAAAACTTGGAGCTTGAATTATCACAGACACTAAAACTCGCCTACACCGGTGAGATTTCTTCTGAAAAGTCTTATCCGGTATCGTTTCGATGCGAGATCAACTTTCAGCAATATCCCTTCGATACACAAGTCTGTTCCCTGGGCTTCTACCCGTCATCCAGGCCGACTCCGCCCCTGCATATAAAAGAAATGGATTACGATATAAGTGCTATTTATCGAATAAGCGGGGAATGGAGCATTCAGTCCTTAGAATATGAAGTCGTCAGTAAGAAGAGTATTCTCCCCTTGGCTAATTTCCCTTTGTACAGCTTCACGCTGGGTCGGAGGTCGACTTACTACGTCATCACCATCATGTTCCCGATGGTCCTCACGTCAGCGATGATTCCTCTCGTGTTCCTTATACCGACGAGAACTGGGGAGAAAATTTCCTACCTGGTGGCCATATTTACGTCCACTGCCATCTTCCTAAACTTCATTTGGTGAGTCTTTCATTTGACATTGTGTTTACCTTTTAGTGAAAATCTTAATTAAAATTGTAAGAGTAAGCATTTTTTAAATCAGAATAAATTACGGGCATATTTAAATAACAACTAGTAGTTAACTATATATATAAATGACTATTACGCCTATAGTTTTTATTTTATTTTATATAATTTTTTTTTAAATTTAATACACATGATCCTATAACTATTCACGTATGCAATAAAATATATTTTTGTATACACGAATTGATGTATAACAATACAACAATAATCACGACGAACTTGAACTATTTAATACCGCCGTTTGTCAGTGACTGACGGGAACTATTTAGCGCTAACGTTTGTCAGTGACTGACGGGAACTATTTAGCGCTACCGTTTGTCAGTGACTGACGGGAACTATTTAGCGCTACCGTTTGTCAGTGACTGACGGGAACTATTTAGCGCTACCGTTTGTCAGTGACTGGTGGGAACTATTTAGCGCTGCCTTTTGTCAGTGACTGGCGGGAACTATTTAACGCTGCCTTTTGTTAGTGACTGACGGGAACTTGTAAAACATTTTTTTTAACTCGTGTGTCAACAAAATTTCAGTGACGTCATGCCACGAGGTCTGTTCAGTTTACCCTACCTGGCAATGCTGCTGGTGGAAGTCATGGTGGAAGGGTTTCTAGCTACTCTGGCCTCGTTGCTGGTCGTTACAAAGTTTGAATCTGAAGAAAGTGTGAGTTATTAAATTTCATTGAATTCATTACCGAACTTATCTTATCTTATCTTATCTTATCTATACAGACGCTCCTTCTATGCAGAAGATATTTGCGTCCACAGACCATGACAGATGATCTGTTGGCAAGTGATGCAGCATTCACAGGCCACGGCTTTGTGGGTTCCACGCATTACCCAGCCGCCTAACTACATGTAGTGTTAGGTACCCATTCGGAGCGGGGTGACTCAGGGACGCCCTAGGCCCCGGGAACAAACCCTTGCCTTCACACGGATTCGAACCCGTGACCATCGGTACGACAGTCCAGTGCGCTGCCACTCGACCACCGCGTCCCACAACTTGATTTCATCTACTGAGAAATTTTCTTACATGAAATTCTTAGGAATAAAATACATGGCCCTTAAAAATGTTAAAAATGCCTAGTCACTCTTTTCATATGTTCATGTTAAAATTAACTTTTAAAACATTTTTTAAATATTTAGTAATCAAAAAGGCAATTTCTTTAAATTACTTTAAACTTTTTAAAAATGTAACCATGTGTCTTGTCGTACTTAGCAGTTTCATAACAATATGTCAGGGCAATGATAAATATCGTAAGTTGCTTCTTTCTGAATTCAAAATGTTTGTCAATTTGCAGGAACTCAAACATAAGAAAAGAAATTCCAGCTTCCCATTGAAGTTCAAGGACGTATCTGTAGCCCCGCTTCCTGTGACCAAGCCAGGAGATGAACATGATACTCTCGAACCTAAACAGAACGATCATAAAAACATTGTCAATTCCAAGAAACTGGAGCAATTCTTTTTCTTCAGCTTCGTCATCGGTCAGATGGTCTTTCTGGTCGTCCTGTTTATGATATCTGATTGGTATCATTGATTGTTTATGATATCTGATTGGTATCATTGATTGTTTACGATATCTGATTGGTATCATTGATTGTTTACGATATCTGATTGGTATCATTGATTCAGACAATCTTTCTGATAGTCCTATTTATGTAATATGTGTTTCAGAGACGCTATAGGCTCTGTCATTTCTAAAACTGGAAAAATTCATAGCTCAATGAGTAATGTTCTATTTTTTAAATTAAATTTTAGCGGAACAATGTTTTGAAGCATAAATATAGTCGAATCACTATGTTCTCAAAAATTGTAAACATAGTAAAATTACAAAACTGTTTTTTTTTCTTCATTTTTCAAGTCCATAAGCTGTCTTCACAAATCGCTCAAAAACTTATTTGAATTAAAATATGTAGACAACATTTTTTCTTCAAAATTCTTTTGACCTGAGTTGATCTCTCGAGAAATGACGCGTTCAGCAATATGTTGATTGGTGTATAACCGTAGCGTTTCCAGATGACAAGATGCAGAGTTTAATACACTAAGCACACTTCATTCGTCTTTTTGTCAATGTCCAGTCAAAAGATCCCTGCATCCAAAGGTGATTTTTTTCTCCATAACACAACTTTAGGCCATTTAGAATATTCCCATCCGATGCCACAATTTTGACAGGCACCGCACGTGCCACAATGTTGACAGGCCCCGCACGTGCCACAATGTTAACAGGCCTCGCACGTGCCACAATGTTGACAGGCCTCGCACGTGCCACAATGTTGACAGGCCTCGCAAATGCCACAATGTTGACAGGCCCCGCACGTGCCACAATGTTGACAGGCCCCGCACGTGCCACAATGTTGACAGGCCCCGCACGTGACTTTAGTAGTAACGGAGATAGTAACATCTCACTGGACATTTAAGGCCATTTATTTATTTTAAAATCTTTTCGCTTGTTAATTCCCCTTGCTCAGTTTTTTATTGTTAGGTGCTTTCCCATATTATTAAAATTGAACCTCACGGTATGATTATATTACTAGGTTGCTCTAGGGCACTTACGGCACCCACTTTTTTCAAAAGCCCAAGTAACTTACGTGAATGTTATTGCATACGTTCGAATCAGTTTGTCCGACAACCAAAAATTGGCATGTGAATGAGTTCAATAAAAAGAATGAATAATTAAATTTTAGTTCATTAGAATGATTTATTTTTCACAAAATTTCTCTATTTATCCCATTTCCAAAATTAAAATATAATCTGAAACAATGACTTCATATAATATTTTACGGCGAGAAACACCACACGCCCTGTTAATCTCGAAACCAAAATGATTATGATTTTATGTCTATATTTTTAATTTAAAAAATATGCTGATTATGTTTGTTAGCTTACAGAATGAGTGACCTAGGCTTTTATATTGATTGTTTTATTAATTAATACTAGTGTTTGGGAAAAACCTTAAAATGTGTTTGCCTAGTTTATTAATAGCAAGTAAAAATATACTTCTTAGATCAATTTTAATATAAATAAATTTAGCTTTAAATCAGAAAAGCTTTGTTGGGAGACACTTCACCTCCCATTGTTGTAGAAGAACTAAGCATTGAACTGTCCCCAATCCTTGTACATGTAGTTCTTTTTCAATCCTCTCTAAACCAGGGTAAAGTGCTCCAGGATTGGAAATTAGCTAACGTAACTCCAATCTTTAAGAAAGGTGATAAATCAGACCCTGGTAATTACAGACCTGTATCACTTACTATTATCCCTCACATCACTGGATCCAAGATTTCCTTTTGGGTAGGGAGCAAACTTTTAATGGATCTAAATCAGCACCAATAAAGGTTAACTCAGGAGTTCCACAAGGAACTGTGCTAGGTCCCTTACTATTTTTAATAGCGTCTGAAACAGATAAGATAAGATAAGATAAGATAAGACACTTCACCTCCCATTGTTGGGAGACACTTCCTGTCCAATTTGTTAGGAGACACATTCCCTCCCATTGTTAGGAGACACCTCCCCTCCCATTGTTGGGAGACACCTCCCCTCTCATTCTTTGGGAGACACCCCCTCCCATTTTTGGGAGACACCTCACCTCCAACTTTTTGGAGAAGCTCCCCTCCCATTCTTGGGAGACTCTTCTAATCCATTTGTTGGTAAACACCACCCCTCCCATTATTTGTAGAAACCTCCCCTCCCTATTTTGGGAGACACTTCTCCCTTCGTGAAATGGATCATTAAAAAGTAATCTAGAAAACATCAGCATTATGAGACACTTATCGGATCTGTACAACCCTAGAGCAATAGAAATGTATTCGCCGAGTCCACCCCCCTCCCCTCCACTCGCTACTGTTACTGGTTGTTGGAGACACGGCTTACAGTAAAACAAATGTGTGCGTTACTGTCGAACTGTCCAGAAAGCTTTCACGTTAAATTTTATTTGGTTATCTCCCATGTATGCTTTGTTACTGAAACCCCTGAGCGTAAAGCTCTGACCAAAGAGTTTGACAACACAGATCAATTAGCGCCGGTATAGGATTGTGAACACAATTCTCTTTGATACGAGCTGAGGGCTCTGAGCCCCACTTGTTCAAAATGATCATTACAGACTTAGTATTCTTGCACGAGGATTTATTTATTCTCAAAAAAAAATAATTCTTTATTTTTAAATTAAACTTTTAGAATTCGAAAACTTAAAGTGAATAAAAAGCATCTTAGGAAGAATTATTGTCAGTGAATGTTTTTTATTCGAAATTAAATAAAGTTGGAATTTAACTTCAATATTTAATTTTTTTTAAAGTCCTAAAATAAACCTAAATATTAGAGCACGAATATCCAATTTTTATTTCGATAATATTTGCTGTATAACAACATCCAAATAATAAGATTGATTGCAACATCAATATTATTATTTGTCCTCCGAAGTGGGTCGACTGGGATTATTCATGTTGTGGCAATAAGTTTTAAAATCTGTAATCTTACTCTCCTTCATGATTGAAAAACATCTAAAATATTGGTGCTATAACCAAATTTCGAGAAAAATTTTAATCGCTTTTTCTCGTCTTTTATAACGGAACCTTATACAAACATCACGTTTTAAGTTTGGCCATCGTATAGATCAACACTTTATAGATGGCTACAGGGGCAATCAATGCCCTCGTTGGACTAGTTCTTCTCTTTGTTCCAACCAATCTGTGCGGAGCTTCACTGGACAATGACGTCACGACGTCTCCAGTTCAACACCTCGGCCCGACCACCACGACGTCACTGGTCGGGTACCGGTCATCAAGTGGGTCTCTGGAGCACGGCGCTAGGTCACCAACTGACCATCACGCCGAGGCCATCATGGCCTCGTACCAAAAGTTGTACGCCAACGTCACGTCAGCCCCCGGTGTCAAGTACAGGATACCGCCCGGGTTGCTGGACGTCACGTCACGTTCTTACAAGATGAAGTTTGAGCTCATCGTCATAGACATCTTCAACCTTGATGACGTCAAGCAGGTAACGTCTTGTCAAACGTTTAAATTGTCTAATGATCTTTAGTAATAAGAAATTAAATTAGAATTGAATGTCATATTGGAATCATTTTGAACGTATGCATTAAAGTCTCAATAAGCTCGATATCGCTCTCTCAAATCCAAGACACTTTGAGGTGGAGGCTCCACAAGCGTGAGCCGTTTATTCAGAGCTGAATGACACGACAAGCCTTCTAAAGACTTCCTTTTAGATGTTTATTTCCATCTTGCGGTTGCGTGGCTGAGCTGATATAACGTTACTAAACTAAACACATATTCTGAAGGCCTGAGACTAGTCTCTTAAGGCCTTAGCTAATACCTGGGCAACCTGCTCCATCTGCTGAGCAGTGCCATACAACATTGTCTTAACGTGAGACTCTTTTACCTCCCTAACCTCCCCGGCTATGTCTAGTGCGGGACAAGACGTCAGCAGTTGTACGACCGTCTCAGAGGCTTGGCTGCAATGACGGCAGTTCGAGTCCCTGTTGTGGTCTAGCCTGTGAAAGTAGGAGATGGTTGGGCAACGTTACTAACATTATATAACGTTACTAAAATTGTTGATATTTGCCTAGTATCTACTTCAGTTTTCCTGCATGCTGTGTTGACAGAGTTCACATTTTCTTAGCGCGTGCTTCTCTCTCACCATGGCTCGGGTGGGCAGGGGAGCTTATGAATTTAATGAGTTTTAATTTATTCAAAACTTTTGTTGATAAATATTGACTATCATACTTGAGTATTCTTAAACACAATCCTTACCTCAAAAGAACGTTAAAAGCTCAGAACATTACTTCTGGCATGATCAGTAAACCATCTCTCCGAAGATTAAAAAAAATTGCTATATTTTATAATAAATAATCACCTAATGTGTTGGCTGGTCAGGGCTGAGAATAATAAGATTATTTTACCGCCTTACAGATAATGACCGTCGTTGTCTATCTGATAGTTTCCTGGAGGCAGGTCGGGATAGCCTGGAACCCCAAAGACTACCATGACATTGACGTCATATTTGTTGACACCGCCTCGCTCTGGCACCCACAACTCGTGGCCATCATGGGAGATAAGGACTCGATCCTCATGGACTTTGAAGAAACTCTGACCGTCTCCTACGAAGGTTGGGTCAAGACGTCCAGACCCTACTACCTGTCCTCCGCCTGCGAGATCGTCTTCGACAAGTATCCGTTCGACTATCAGACGTGCAGCATCGGTTTCTACCCGCTGGGCACGATGTTCAAGCCGACGATTGACGTCGTAAATCCAAACTTCACCCTCAAGAGTCTGTACAGTCGTGGCGGTGAGTGGATGTTGGAGAATGTCAGCTTCTCTGTCGTCACTTCCGACGAGAGTATCGGGGTGGCCGTCGTGTTTCCCCGGTACAACTTCACCGTCCGGCGGCAGCGCACGTATTACGTCATCACGATCATTTTCCCGATGGTTCTCACGTCGGTGATGATTCCGCTCGTGTTCCTGATACCGTCGGAGACCGGAGAGAAAATTTCTTACCTTGTTGCCATCTTTACGTCCTGTGCAATATTTCTTAACTTTATAAGGTAAGTCACATAAGAGGTTTGTAGAAAGTGAAGCTTTTGTCATTCTGGCTAGGACTCAAGCTGGAGAGTTACAGTTTTGCTCTTCCTTTTTTGTTAAGAGTAGCCCTGAAAACTATTCTAAGTCCATTGTTTTTTATTTACATTATTTAAAAAATGTGTTAAAACTGAATAGATTACTATCCACAAAAAGTATTTTAAAAGTGTTTATTTCTTACTTATATAAACTACCTCATATTATCAACTTAGATATTATCCTTATCAATTTAGATATTATCCTTATCAATTTAGATATTATCCTTATCTATTTAGATATTATCCTTGCTTTTCTTCTTTGTCGCAACAGTCCACGTAGGGTAGGTCTTTCTCGTAACATTTTAATTTTTATTTAGCATTTACTACTTTAGACAACGATTCAAAAATGTCAGAGCCATCGAATAAAATACAATGATCTCCTTATCAATGTTTCATCAGTGACGTCATAATGATCTCCTTATCAATGTTTCATCAGTGACGTCATGCCCAGGAGTCTCTCCTATTGGCCTTACCTCTCCATCCTGCTCGTTGAAGTATTTATCGAAGGTCTTCTGGCAGTGCTGGCCACGATAGTGGTTGCCAAACTCGACCAGAGACAACAATCGGTGAGATTTGTTGCAGTCTTTTTTTTTAGCAAGGTTTAAATTAATTCAATGTAACATTAAATTATTTTTGCAGTTCTCATAGAATTGACAACCCCTCTAGTTAAAAAGTGCCAGTTTAACATTATGCGAAGTGCCAACAAACTGCTGGAAACCCCAACATTTTAAAAGTTAAAGATTTTATTAAATTTGCAAATACATGGTGGTTAAACTTTATTTGAGAGGAACCCTATCATGTGCACTATAGCATCGTGGTGAATATGAAAGAACGATTTAACTGTGTGTCAAGTATCAAGATTAGCTAACACTGGGCCAACACTATGCTCATATGAGCCTTTAAAAGTTGAAAACCACTTTTATATCTCCAGGTTGACAACAATCCTTCAAGCAGTTTACACGGAGCGCTGAGAGAATTCTTTACAAAGAGTCAGAGCAACCAAGGGAAGAAATCCGCGGTTGTCTCCAAGGGTCAAAGTTCAAGCATTGTTTTGAAGTCCCATCAACTAGACATCTTCTTCTTCGTGACGTTTACATTTCTACAGCTGAGTTTTTTGACGTTCTTGTTCCTGGGAACAGGCTGGCTGGACAAATAAATGTACTGACAGGTAAAATACAGTCTGGCTGGACAAATAAATGTAACTGACAGGTAAAATACAGTCTGGCTGGACAAATAAATGTACTGACAGGTAAAATACAGTCTGGCTGGACAAATAAATGTACTGACAGGTAAAATACAGTCTGGCTGGACAAATAAATGTACTGACACGTGAATACAGGCTGGCTGGACAAATAAATGTACTAACAGGTAAAATACAGTCTGGCTGGACAAATAAATGTACTGACAGGTAAAATACAGTCTGGCTGGACAAATAAATGTACTGACAGGTAAAATACAGTCTGGCTGGACAAATAAATGTACTGACAGGTAAAATACAGTCTGGCTGGACAAATTAATGTACTGATACGAATTAAAATTTGCTTACATACAGTTGAACTTATTGACAGGTAAACTTGCTCACCTACAGATAAACGTACCCACAGACAGACGTGACAACGCAACCAACAGTGCAGCGTATTAATGCAAGGTGAACTCTCTGGCGGGGATGTTTTGGTTTTCTCCAATTAAAATAACAAACAAAATCAAATTAAAACCGATGGCTTAAAAATAGCAAAATTTCAAACAAATTGTTTGAAATGTGCTTTTTACTATTCTCATCATGTGTTGGGTTCTTTTGTAGGATGTGAATACAGCAAATTGTCTGTGGACTTAGTAGAAAACTTCTGATTGAAATATCTACTTGGTCGTATATTTCTGTTGCTTAAAAAGACCACATATTTTAATGTTAAATTCGCTCGTACTTAAGCTGTGAGCTCTGACAATAAAGATTTTTTAAAAATATTTGTACAAATATGTCTCAACAAAAGACTTTGATCACACGAAATGCACAGACATGAAAATTGTTGTCCTAAAAATTGCACACAAAATACGAGTTTGTTATGATGTATACTTTAATACTAAGGCAAAAAGTGGTGAAATTGTAGACAATTTTAGTTTTTTTTTAAAGTCAATAAAAAATATTTGAACATATGTATAGAAAATATCACTACACTGTAAACAAGAGCTTCATATAAAACACGTGACATATTTTCATGAATTAAAAACAAAACAACAATAATATAACTTTCAATATTCAAATTCAGCAGAACGGTTTGGAAATAAATTATGCGACTAGCGACTAGCGGAATGTTAGACAAGTTTATCAGCAGTATTTTGTTGCATATAAATTGCTTAAGTAAGATGGTTTGGGAAATTGGCAAACATCTTCCCGGGAGCTTTTTTGTTCTTTCAACATTTTGTTTAACTGACTGTGACTGTCTACTGTATCTAACACAGCTCGTGTCATCTCGGCCCATTTTTCTGTAGTCTTTCAATGTAACTGGTGTCATCTGTAGAGAAAATTGTTAGTTAAATCTTACAGATCATTAACTTCATTATTTGGGGGGGGGGTATCAATGGAAACTGCTTCGATTGATTTGCATAGGCCAGTGGTGGACACACTTTTCAGAGAGTGAGCCGCTTCAGTAGGTCCTAAGTTGCTATAAAACTGCACCAACAAAAAGTTAAACTCCGTTCAAGCACAAAGGTATCAAATTTAACATAAAGTTTTTCATATTTTTGAATTAGCTGCAAGCTTCAGTCAGCCGCACAGATTCAAGTAGCGGGACACATGTGGCTGGTGAGCCGCAGTTTGCCCACCCCTGGCGTAGGCGAAGCAAAAGGGGCGTTATTGGAGGAAGACGAATTTTTATAGGAATAATTTGTTTCAATGAAGCCAGGTTGTATTACTTAAAGTGATTCTAAAACTGTGATCCATGGGATCAAAGGATTACACATATTTTTGGGACTACGACATTATGGCAAAAATAAAAATATATACTTGAGGTACCCGTGTTTCATGGAATTTTATTTATATTTTATTTCACCAAATTATAATAATATATGTACTCATTGTTAAGAAAGACAGTTCGAAGGCCTCACCCCCTCCCCTCCCAGCCTCAAACTAAAACAATATGAAAATATTAGTGAGTCAATGAACGAACTGATATGACGTGGAGTGTATTAGCCTTTTATAAACACTGTCCTGTTAACGTTTCAAGTTATTTTACAACAAGATAACTGCGCATGAAAGATAATCTTTCATATAGGAAATATTGAAGGCAAAAACTTACATTGGAAACTGTTGCACTTGGGGAAGTTATTTGGCGGCTCAGGCCATGAGGCGAATGACTCATTCAACATGGCGATCATGCCATCGGTCATGTGAAGCTCGAGGTGACAGTGAATTAGCCATGCTCCTGGGTTGTCAGCCTGGAAAAAACATGGTTCGAGATTAAATATAGAATCAAAGCAACGATGAGCTAAACAAATAAATGTTTTAAAAAATTATATTATTCTTTGAAATATATCTATATCAACTTCTACAGTACTGACTTTTTCTCTCTTTTTTGTAGCATTGCAATTATTATTTTTAAAGTCATCTTTAATGCGGGGAAAAAAATTAAGAGTTGGTAAATTTGATTAGAACCTATACGGTAGCGAGTCGTTAAGGCCAAAGAGTGAACAAAGAAATTCCAAAGTAAAATATTCCTTAATGTCTCCCTAGATTTGACACATTTTCCTGAGCCAAAAAAAGTTAAATCAACTCAAAAACAATCAAAAACACAAAAACATATCTTAGAACGGACTACCTTAAATCTGACCACAACGTAACCGCCAGAGGGCACCACTATCGTGTCCTTGGCAGGAGCTCGTGTCAGCTCTAGACCTGGTATGTTCCCAGATGTCCACGTCTGGTCAGCCCACCTGGCATTGTTACAAAAGCTCTCGGTGCCCATCTCTCCCTGGCCACAGTTAATGTCCTGGTTCTCTTTCACGAACCTCCCTGAAGATTTGTCGTACGTGGGGTAGCCTATCTTGACCACCTGTTTGTTTTTAAACAGAAATTAATTTGAAAATTTGAAATGATAACTTTTTTTTCTTCACTTCAATGTTTTGTAAAATCCTAATTTTTTGTTGTCAGATCAATCATTGAGCACAATTACTTTTAAGAAATAAAACTGAAATATTTCTGTGCTGTGCACTTTGACTGCGCACTGTGACTGCGCACTGTGACTGCGCACTGTGACTGCGCACTGTGACTGCGCACTGCGACTGCGACTGCGCACTGTGACTGTGCACTGTGACTGCGCATTGTGACTGTGCACTGTGACTGCGCACTGTGACTGCGCACTGTGACTGTGCGATCAAATTTTGTCTTATTCAATGTTTACTGAGATACATTTTTTTTAAAACCATGTGTTCAAGATGAGCTCTAAACATACTAATTTATTTCTTGTCTTCCGATAAATTAAACAAATGTTTTTGTGTTATTTTAATTGTGTTTTTTTTAACGCAACGAATACTACATTTAACGTGGGAAATCCATCAAAATAGTGTCATTTAAAAATGTTTTTAGTAGTGTTTAAAGTAGTTGATCAGATTATCTACTGACCAAGCTTGTACCTACAAGCGCGGTGTTCAAGTAGATTTATAGACCAGACATAAATGACCGCGACTCTTTGCGTCGTCTGTACATGGTACGCATTCAATGTTTACTTTATCGACGACGCAAACAAAAATCTCCTGAGAAATAAAGCAAACTTTGCAAACACTTTCTTCTCTAAAATTTGCTTACGATTGGATTGTTCGTTTGTTTAGGTTTTTTTTCTTGAGTTCTTTACAATTAACCAATACTTTAAGAAAAGTCGTTGACTATATCGCAATAATTGTGCTACCATTGTATAGAAGCCGCTTTAGAAAACCCAGGAATACGTTTGTGAATAACTACTCTAACTATAAACATGCTTAGAATGTGTATGTCAATGATGACCATGAGTTTGTTTACCTGGAATGAATGGCCGTGAATGTGGATGGGGTGGTCCCAGCCCCTCCCTGCCCCCATATTGACCAGGACCAGCTGGACAAGGTCGTCACGTGAGTAGGAGATAATGTGGGGGCAGTGGCAGATCTTCTCATCACCACACTGGTCACGTGAGCATGGGACATGCGCATCTTGGGGCTGAGAGGCGCAAACAAATATGTGTATACATTGCCGCTTCCCATTAGGATGGTGTTCAAATTGTATTTCTCTTGCTAAGCCTGTTCACTATTTAACGTGCATAATATATAAGGCTTGAGATTACGCTAACATCAAAGTATTGGCTAGAATCGTGGAAACTTGAGCGATCTTCTGAGCAACCCAATATAACATTTTCTGAGCGTAGGGCCCTCCAGGAACCATCGCCTACTATGTCTAGCCCCGTGTTAGTTGCACTGAGATTGGCCATTGGATGCGTATGGGATAGTTACACTTCGCGTTTCTTTCAAATTATTGGTAAATCAAATAGAGATTTTAATACTATTCTTTTAAAAAAATTACTGGCTAGCATTTTTCATATCTATTTTGGTTTTTAAAAAAACATATTTTTTTTATCTAGGCTTACATGGAAACACAAAAACTTGTCATTTAAAAAAAAATAACATTTGCTATTTAGATAAAATTCAAAATAATCATTGTCAAAGTGGGCTGGGATGTCAGAAGCTAAATATTTAAGCTCGAAAATGCAAATGAAACAACATCAACATTACACATACAACAGTTGAATAAAAAGCAAATGCAATGGCAGAAAATTACTTATTACTTTAAGCCTAGTAGCTATTTTCTTCGTTTCTTTAACCTCGATTTTCTGGCACCCCCACCCGTCCCAAAAAAAAATAATAATAATTTTTTTTAAAAATGATTTATTCGATTCTCTTGTTCTAAATTTGTCAATGATGCGTGACGTCATGGCTACCTGTGATAAGAAGGGAGCTGGCGGGAAGACAAAAGCTCGACCGTTGACGGAGCCAGGTGTCTCCGTGTGCCCGGGGAAAGCAAAGTTGAGGAAGAACTCCACCAGATTGTTGCTACTTGATGGCTGATGAATAGAATGTGACAAGATATGTATATGACTGATGAATCGAATATGGCAAGATATGTGCATGGATTTCTTAGTTGCATGCAAATAATTAATAATATTAATCTAATGATATACTTTTATTTTGTTTCTTAGCTGAAAATTTAACGAATCTCTAACTTTTATTGTATTAACACGGGGTGCCCGAATTTGATCAAAGTTGATGCATTTTGTATTCGCTGCTGCAGGGTAGTGGAGGAATGGACAGTTCAGAACGAGGCAAGGGTCAAGGACTGAACAGCTTTTCCGTGAGGATTTAGGTTCAGAGCTTTCAGGTGCACCATTGTAACGTAGAATTGCCTCGGCGACATGCGTGTGGTCAACCTACAAAATACAGGAGATAAATACATTCATTAGTGTAATTGCTCCGGTTTTTTAAAAATATAACTTGTAAACTTTCAAAAAGCTCAACTATTTAAATTTACTGCTAGCGTGTATGACAACACTGAATTAGAAAGAGGCGCACCTCAAGTGTCTGGCCCCTTATCCAGTAGTTCTCACGAGTCTGGTTGCAGTTGATGATGACGTCAAATCTCTCTCCTGGGTGCACAATGACCGACTCCACCAGGACTGGCTCCAGGTCCTCGCCGTCTGAGGACACAACAAGAAGCGGGTGGTCATCAACGGACACGCGGAACGGGTAAATGTCGCTTGGGTTAATCAGACGTAACCTGGTAAACAAACATGGACATGAACGGACCGTGAGATGTTTACAGTTCAGCACAGACAGATAGTGAGGACATTACACGGACGTTGGTGATATTTTACTGTCAAAATATAGACGTACTGATAGTGTGTACGGTATAGTACAAATAGACATATACAGACATTGGATATATCTACAGTAGGCATTAGCACAAATAGATATTTCAAGACATTAGCTATATGTACAGTATAGTATAAATGGATGGTTACGGATATTGGCTATATTTACAGTACAAACATAGACTTATGCGGCTGTGTGTACAGTATATTACAACCAGATAGTTACGGACATTGCCTATACCTACAGTTCAAAAACATAAATGTGGGTGTTTTTACAATACAAGTATACACTTTGGAATATTTCTAGAGAAATTTTCGGTTGTTTTGGGATAGTTTGTTGTAGTTCAATAAATATTGAAAAGTGAGATCGTCATGATTGAAAAAATTCAAAACATTTAAAATGAAGTTACGGTCTAATCCATTCTTACGGTCTAATCCATTCTTACGGTCTAATCCATTCTTACGGTCTAATCCAATCTGTACGGTCTAATCCATTCTTCCTAAGACAAGACAAAACAATTAACAACAAAGTGTTAATCCAATTTTAGTATTATGAATATGTCTATGTGAAGATTGCATACAAACAATGATATTATGAATATGTCTATGTGAAGATTGCATACAAACAATGATATTATGAATATGTCTATGTGAAGATTGCATACAAACAATGATATTATGAATATGTCTATGTGAAGATTGCATACAAACAATGATATTATGAATATGTCTATGTGAAGATTGCATACAAACAATGATATTATGAATATGTCTATGTGAAGATTGCATACAAACAATGATATTATGAATATGTCTATGTGAAGATTGCATACAAACAATGATATTATGAATATGTCTATGTGAAGATTGCATACAAACAATGATATTATGAATATGTCTATGTGAAGATTGAATACAAACAATGATATTATGAATATGTCTATGTGAAGATTGAATACAAACAATGATATTATGAATATGTCTATGTGAAGATTGCATACAAACAATGATATTATGAATATGTCTATGTGAAGATTGCATACAAACAATGATATTATGAATATGTCTATGTGAAGATTGCATACAAACAATGATATTATGAATATGTCTATGTGAAGATTGAATACAAACAATGATATTATGAATATGTCTATGTGAAGATTGCATACCAGCAATGATATTATGAATATGTCTATGTGAAGATTGAATACAAGCAATGATATTATGAATATGTCTATGTGAAGATTGCATACCAGCAATGATATTATGAATATGTCTATGTGAAGATTGCATACAAACAATGATATTATGAATATGTCTATGTGAAGATTGCATACAAACAATGATATTATGAATATGTCTATGTGAAGATTGCATACCAGCAATGATATTATGAATATGTCTATGTGAAGATTGAATACAAGCAATGATATTATGAATATGTCTATGTGAAGATTGAATACAAGCAATGATATTATGAATATGTCTATGTGAAGATTGCATACAAACAATGATATTATGAATATGTCTATGTGAAGATTGCATACAAAACAATGATATTATGAATATGTCTATGTGAAGATTGCATACCAGCAATGATATTATGAATATGTCTATGTGAAGATTGCATACAAAACAATGATATTATGAATATGTCTATGTGAAGATTGCATACAAAACAATGATATTATGAATATGTCTATGTGAAGATTGCATACAAAACAATGATATTATGAATATGTCTATGTGAAGATTGCATACAAAACAATGATATTATGAATATGTCTATGTGAAGATTGCATACAAAACAATGATATTATGAATATGTCTATGTGAAGATTGCATACAAAACAATGATATTATGAATATGTCTATGTGAAGATTGCATACAAACAATGATATTATGAATATGTCTATGTGAAGATTGCATACAAAACAATGATATTATGAATATGTCTATGTGAAGATTGCATACAAACAATGATATTATGAATATGTCTATGTGAAGATTGCATACAAACAATGATATTATGAATATGTCTATGTGAAGATTGAATACAAGCAATGATATTATGAATATGTCAATGTGAAGATTGAATACAAGCAATGATATTATGAATATGTCAATGTGAAGATTGAATACAAGCAATGATATTAAGAATATGTCAATGTGAAGATTGAATACAAGCAATGATATTATGAATATGTCAATGTGAAGATTGAATCTCTATGGCATCCGTCCATCCTCATGGGATGATGGCGTTTCCTCCTGCTCCTCTACCCCCCTTCCCCTTTCTCCTGGCCCTTTTCTCCTCGCTCTTGACTGTAAGGGAAGCTTCCGCGACTTGGATGCCCTCGCGTACTTTAGCCCGCCAGGAGGTGCGTTCCTCAGCAATGGTTTCCCACGTTTTATGGTCTATCTGCGCCAGACTCATGTCTTTCTTGCAGACATCCTTGAAGCGCAAGCAGGGCGTCCTCTCTTCCGCATACCAGTTGCCAGCTCACCGTAAAGCAGGGCTCTTGGAATGCGCTCTGAGTTCATCCTGCGGACATGTCCCAGCCACCGCAGGCGCCTCTCACTCAGGATTGAGTGCATGCTCAGCATTTGACTCCTTCTGAGTACCTCGACATTCGTTATCTTATCCTGCCACTTGATGTGCAGAATCCTGCGCAAGCATCGTAAGTGGAAGCTGTTGAGTTGCTTTGTTTGTTTGGCATAGGTCGTCCAGCACTCGCTGCCATAGAGGAGTGTGCTGAGCACGCAGGCCTGGTACACAGTGATTTTTGTCCTAGCAGTGAGCTGTGCATTGTTCCACACTCTTTTATTCAGCCTAGCCATTAATGATGAAGCCTTGCCGATTCTGGTTTCAATTTCCTTTTCCAGGGAGAGTGTGCTTGTGATGTTACTGCCAAGGTAGGTAAAATCATCGACGACATCCAAGGTGTTTCCCTCAATGGAGATTGCTGGGAAGCAGTCAGTTCCTTGTCTCATAATGTTGGTCTTTTTGAGGCTTATCGTTAGACCAAAATCTTTGCATGCCTCTGAGAACTTGTCGACCAAAAGTTGGAGACCTATCTCTGAATGTGAGGTAAGGGCTGCGTCATCCGCGAAGAGCAGCTCTCTAATTAAAACATTTTCCACTTTTCTCTTTGCACGGAGACGGCTGATGTTGTACAGATTTCCATCCGCCCTGGTATGGATGTTTACACCCTCGAAACAGTCCTCGAATGCATGACGCAGTAGCATCGAGAAAAAGATACCGAAGAGTGTTGGAGCCAGTACGCAGCCCTGTTTGACACCGCTACAGACTGGGAAGGGTTCTGAGGTGGCACCATCGAAGAACACTGTGCTGTGCATATTGGTGTGGAAGGACTCGATGATGGAGAGAAGCCGCGGCGGGCATCCTATTTTTTCCAATATACGTAGCAGACCCTCGCGGCTGACCAGGTCAAATGCCTTTGTTAGATCTATAAAGGCAACAAAGTTGGCTTTCTGTTGCTCCCGACATTTCTCTTGTAGCTGACGGAGTGAGAAGATCATGTCCATTGTTGACCGGCCAGCCCGAAAACCGCATTGTGATTCTGGGTAGACATTTTGCGCCAGAATTTGCAGGCGTGCAACGATCACTCTGGCAAAAGCCTTTCCCACAATACTCAGTAAGGAGATACCACGATAGTTATTGCAATCGCTGCGATCTCCTTTGTTCTTATAAAGCGTAACTATTTTGGCGTCACGCATGTCCTGTGGGATGTGACCGCGTTCCCAGCAATCGCATATGAGTTCGTGCAGAGGCTTCAGTAGTGCTGGCTGGCCGTGCTTAAGGACTTCTGAAGGATTGCCATCGTTGCCTGGGGCCTTCCCATTTCTCAGATGATCGATAGCCCTACCAAGCTCCTCTATTGACGGTGGAGCATCAAGCTGATCTAGAACTGGTAGATCTGGTATTCTTTCTATGGCAGAGTCAGATACTACATTCTGTGTCGCATAGAGTTCTAGATAGTGCTCAGTCCAGCGCCGCATCTGCTTGTCTCGTTCTGTGATCATCTCACCTGATTTTGTCTTGATTGGATCTGACTTTGAAGTTGTGGGCCCAGTGGTCTTTTTTATGCCTTCGTACATTTGTTTTATATCTCCCTGATCAGCAGCAGATTGAATGCTTTTGCATAATTCCACCCAATAAGTGTTAGCGCAAAAACGTGCAGTCTTCCGGGCTGTGTTTCTGGCACTTCTGAGACATTTCAGGGTGTCAGGTCCTGGGGAAGCTTTGTAGGCCAGTAGAGCTTTTCTTTTTGTCTCCGTCACGAGATTCATTGTAACCCAGTGGGCCTCAAACCAATCTGCATTTTTTCTTTCCTTCCTCCCGAGGACGGCAAGAGAGGTGTTGTAAATAGTGTCTCGAATATGGAGCCAATTCGCATCGATTTGTTCTGTCCCTATAGCATCATGCGGATTGGGGATTTCTTTCTGCGAGGCGTTGGCTTTAAGAGCTTGCTCAAGCTTGGTGTTAAGTTGATCACTTATCTCAGGGCAGTTGATATTCTGCGTGTTGATGCGAGTTTTACCCTTGCTCTTTGAGTGACACAATTTCTTTGGTATTAATTTGATTCTGCTTGCGACCAAAGAGTGGTCTGTGTCACAGTCGGCACTGTGGTAACTGCGTGTTTGGAGCACACTGGCCAGATCAGATCGCCTGGTGAGAACCAGATCAAGCTGGTGCCAGTGCTTGGAGCGGGGATGTCTCCAAGACACTTTGTGGATGTCCTTGCATTTGAAGAATGTGTTAGTTACACACAGATTGTGAGTACTGCATAGCTCGAGCAGCCGCTGGCCGTTGTTATTAATTTTACCAATGCCATGTAAGCCGATGCTGGTGGACCAGGCTTTGTGATCTGCACCTACCCTGGCGTTGAAGTCACCGAGCAGGTATAGACTCTCATATGTGGGAATATTTGCTACTGCGGAGTCTAGAGCCTCATAGAAGTTGTCTTTTAACTCTTCTTCGGAGCAGAGAGTTGGTGCATACAGGCTGAGGATATGGGCTGCGCCAGATGATGTTGAAAGTTTAATGCCGAGTATCCTCTCAGTGCCAAGTGCCGCCAGTTCAACGTATGACATAAGAGAGTTTTTTATGGCAAAACCAACGCCATGCTGCCTTGGTCTGTCTGATGGTAGTCCTTGCCAGACAAATGTGTATTTGGCCTCAACCACTTTGCCGTTTTCAGCCAGCCGCGTCTCCTGTAGACATGCAATGTCGATGCCGAGACGGGAAAGTTCCCTGTCAATGACCGCTGTCTTCCTTATATCTTCCGCACATGAGGGGTCAGAGTTAAAACCAGTGCAGAGGGTTCTGACATTCCAGCTTGCTAAACGAAGTGCTGGTAACTTCTTTCTTATTTTTTCAGTTGGTGCTTGGGTTTATGGCTTGCTTGTTGAGTTGATCACTCTGAGCCCCATGCACCCAATGGGGCAGGCGAGCCATGACGGAACATCACCTTACTGGCTGGGGGCTGCCCAGCTTAAGGCGGGCGGTAGATGCTCAGTGAGACATGGCGATCTCTCCCACCGTCTGGAACGACCCCTGGCGCCTAGCTCTACGCCAATTGAGCAATGGCTTATAACCGGTAACTGCCGCTCCACGTGTTGTGTCTACGCCTTGCGGCGAAGCTGGAGTGACCTCTCCAGGATTGGGTCGAGGAGGTAGAGAAGGGAAGAAAAAAAAACAAAAAAACAGGAGGCTACGATAGCCTAGGCAGAGCTTTAGAAAGACCAGCTGTTGCCCAGGCAGCAGGCCCTCTCTCTCCACAAAGATGGTGATTCCAGGGGAACAGCTTAGCTGATACAACAAGGTGCCATCTGCATCGCAGGAGTTGCCAGAGATATAGCGCATCGCAATAAAACTGCCTAAGGGACTCCGTCTCCTGATTTTCTGTTAGGGTTTACTCCCTTAGTCTCTCCGTGAACAGGTGTGGCCGCGAGACAACGGAGGTTTGAGATTGGAGTTTCCCTCTCCTAGATGAGCTACCTATCAAGGTTAACGAGCCCCATCTGCCCGAAGCGGCTGGTTTTAAGGCGCCAGCGGCCCGCCTTCACCCCTTCTCCTGTCAGTTGAAACGTGATCCACCAGAATTCGTTACAAGTCATACGAGAAGGCCAGGAGTTGGACTTTGGTTAGCAGAGGCTATTATGAGACGCAAGCTATGGGGATATTTCGAGAGGAGTGGGTGCTTATTTCCCACTCCCACCCCCGGCAATACTAACCTTGGACCACCAGGGTATAGGAATGTATATAGCGATAGTAAACATCTAGGGCCTAGGGTATAGGACTGTATATAGCGATAGTAAACATCTAAGGGCCGAGAGTATAGGATTGTATATAGCGATAGTAAACGTCTGGGGCCTAGGGTATAGGTCTGTATATAAAGAAAGTAAACATCTAGGGCCTAGGTATATGTACCGTATATAGCAATAGTAAACATCAAGGGCCTAGGGGATTGGACTGTATATAGCGATAGTAAACATCTAGGGCCTAGGGTATATGACTGTATATAGCGATAGTAAACATCTAGGGCCTAGGGTATAGGAATGTATATAGCGATAGTAAACATCTAGGGCCTAGGGTATAGGACTGTATATAGCGATAGTAAACATCTAGGGCCTAGGGTATAGGTCTGTATATAGCGATAGGAAACATCTAGGGCCTAGGGTATAGGACTGTATATAGCGATAGTAAACATCTAGGGCCTAGGGTATAGGACTGTATATAGCGATAGTAAACATCTAGGGCCTAGGGTATAGGTCTGTATATAGCGATAGTAAACATCTAGGGCCTAGGGTATATGACCGTATATAGCAATAGTAAACATCAAGGGCCTAGGGTATAGGACTGTATATAGCGATAGTAAACATCAAGGGCCTAGGGTATACGACTGTATATAGCGATAGTAAACATCAAGGGCCTAGGGTATCGGTCTGAAAATAGCGATAGGAAACATCTAGGGCCTAGGGTATAGGACTGTATATAGCGATAGTAAACATCTAGGGCCTAGGGTAAAGGACTGTATATAGCGATAGTAAACATCTAGGGCCTATGGGTATAGGACTGTATATAGCGATAGGAAACATCTAGGGCCTAGGGTATAGGACTGTATATATAGATAGGAGACATCTAGGGCCTAGGGTATAGGTCTGTATATAGCGATAGTTAAAATCTAGGGCCTAGGGTATAGGTCTGTATACAGTGATAATAAACATCTAGGGCCTAGGGTATAGGACTGTATATAGCGATAGTTGTCTAGGATCTAGGAATGTATATAGCGATAGTAAACATCAAGGGCCTAGGGTATAGGACTGTATATAGCGATAGTAAACATCTAGGGCCTAGGGTATAGGTCTGTATACAGCGATAATAAACATCTAGGGCCTAAGGTATATGACTGTATATAGCGATAGTTGTCTAGTATCTAGGGCTGTATATAGCGATAGTAAACATCTAGGGCCTAGGGTATAGGACTGTATATAGCGATAGTAAACATCTAGGGCCTAGTGTATAGGACTGTATATAGCGATAGTAAACATATAGGGCCTAGGGTATAGGACTGTATATAGCGATAGTAAACATCTAGGGCCTAGGGTATAGGTCTGTATATAGCGATAGGAAACATCTAGGGCCTAGGGTATAGGTCTGTATATAGCGATAGTAAACATCTAGGGCCTAGGGTATATGACTGTATATAGCGATAGTAAACATCAAGGGCCTAGGGTATAGGTTTGTATATAGCGATAGTGAAGATTGAATACAAACAATGATATTATGAATATGTCAATGTGAAGATTGAATACAAACAATGATATTATGAATATGTCTATGTGAAGATTGAATACAAGCAATGATATTATGAATATGTCAATGTGAAGATTGAATACAAGCAATGATATTATGAATATGTCAATGTGAAGATTGAATACAAGCAATGATATTATGAATATGTCAATGTGAAGATTGAATACAAACAATGATATTATGAATATGTCTATGTGAAGATTGCATACAAACAATGATATTATGAATATGTCTATGTGAAGATTGAATACAAGCAATGATATTATGAATATGTCAATGTGAAGATTGAATACAAGCAATGATATTATGAATATGTCAATGTGAAGATTGAATACAAGCAATGATATTATGAATATGTCAATGTGAAGATTGAATACAAGCAATGATATTATGAATATGTCAATGTGAAGATTGAATACAAACAATGATATTATGAATATGTGTATGTTAAGATTGCATACCAGCAATGATATTATGAATATGTGTATGTTAAGATTGCATACCAGCAATGATATTATGAATATGTCTTTGTGAAGATTGAATCCAAGCAATGATATTATGAATATGTCAATGTGAAGATTGAATACAAGCAATGATATTATGAATATGTCTATGTGAAGATTGCATACAAACAATGATATTATGAATATGTCTATGTGAAGATTGCATACAAACAATGATATTATGAATATGTCAATGTGAAGATTGAATACAAGCAATGATATTATGAATATGTGTATGTTAAGATTGCATACCAGCAATGATATTATGAATATGTCTTTGTGAAGATTGCATACAAGCAATGATATTATGAATATGTCTATGTTAAGATTGCATACCAGCAATGATATTATGAATATGTGTATGTTAAGATTGCATACCAGCAATGATATTATGAATATGTCTTTGTGAAGATTGCATACCAGCAATGATATTATGAATATGTCTTTGTTTAGATTGCATACCAGCAATGATATTATGAATATGTCTTTGTGAAGATTGCATACCAGGAATGATATTATGAATATGTCTATGTTAAGATTGCATACCAGCAATGATATTATGAATATGTCTTTGTGAAGATTGCATACCAGCAATGATATTATGAATATGTCTATGTGAAGATTGCATACCAGCAATGATATTATGAATATGTCTTTGTGAAGATTGCATACCAGCAATGATATTATGAATATGTCTATGTGAAGATTGAATACCAGCAATGATATTATGAATATGTCTTTGTGAAGATTGCATACCAGCAATGATATTATGAATATGTCTATGTTAAGATTGCATACCAGCAATGATATTATGAATATGTCTATGTGAAGATTGCATACCAGCAATGATATTATGAATATGTCTATGTTAAGATTGCATACCAGCAATGATATTATGAATATGTCTATGTTAAGATTGCATACCAGCAATGATATTATGAATATGTCTATGTGAAGATTGCATACCAGCAATGATATTACGTGTTGTATTTGCAGCGTAATATTTGAATACAGTGCATCAATGTGTCTGGTCAGAGTTAGTCAGGCATGAGTTATGTAGTAAGACATTTAGCATTTCACCTACTTGTCAGGGTTAGTCAGGCATGAGTTATGTAGTAAGACATTTAGCATGTCACCTACTTGTAACGTTTGCCCTGCTGGACGGTGAATATGGACAGTGGCGCGTCGTTGTGGTGACCGTCGTTGTCGTAGAAACGACCTCTGCCGTTGACGAGACCAGAATGGAACACAAAACCACTGTGATGATGAAATAAAACAAAAATTGCCTCGGAATAAACTTTCCTTTCGGATAGAAAGCCTCATCTAAATCTAAACGCTCGTTTTAATTTTTGAGTACCCAATTTCAAGCATTTTGTTTCAAACTAATTTTGCCTGGTTTTCAAATAAGATATTTAGCCTATAAATGATTAAAACTTAATTATGTTTTTATTTGGAAAATATTTCATTTATCCAGTCATTGATACACATTGGTAAAATATTATTTCAATCTTTTCATGAACCTTACAAATTGAACTATTTAAACAATCGTTCACTTGAGCTAGTATAAAAGTCTTCTTTGGGGGAAAAAGGGACATTAACCTGTATCTCACTCCTGCGTGTGTCTTTGTGCTTTGGTATTTCTGTCCCCTGGAGTAGATGCCCCACCTCATCTTCATCGTGACGAGGTTCGAGTCCCACTCGTGGTTCCAGTCTTGGAACATCAGGATAAACTCATCGGCCACTTCAACATCCGGACCTGGTCCACGAATTTCATTGGTCTTTGTGACGTCAGTGGGAGATCTGGGTGGAGAATCAACATAAAGTGTTAGTTAATGTCATGTTAGTCAATGTCATGTTATTCAATGTCATGTTAGTCAATGTCATGTTAGTCAATGTCATGTTAGTCAATGTCATGTTAGTCAAATGTCATGTTAGTCAATGTCATGTTAGTCAATGTCATGTTAGTCTATGTCATGTTAGTCTATGTCATGTTAGTCTATGTCATGTTAGTCAAATGTCATGTTAGTCAATATCATAATAGTCAATGTCATGTTAGTCAAATGTCATGTTAGTCAAATGTCATGTTAGTCAATGTCATGTTAGTCAATGTCATGTTAGTCAAATGTCATGTTAGTCTACTGATTGAAGGGTCGTCTTGTTGTTAAACTTGTGCATTTCTATTTATTGTTAGTCAAACAAATTTAACAAACCTGGGATGTATTACTAAGGGCCCATATAATCCGTTTGTCATTTGAGGACCACTGTGAGAGTGATAGAAGTATGATCCAGTTTGGTCAACTCTGTCAATCAAAGAAAAATTCATTTGAATATTTTAATTGAGATATAGAGATACACAAACAAATATCTGTCCATACGAACTTGATGTTGTTTGATGAAGGAAAAGTTGAATGAAAATAAAAACAAGTTCCATCTGACGAGATATGACAACACACAGTCATCTCTATAACAACACACAGTCATCTCTATAACAACACACACTTAGCTCTATAACAACACACAGTCATCTCTATAACAACACACAGTCATCTCTATAACAACACACAGTTATCTCTATAACAACACACAGTTATCTCTATAACAACACACAGTTATCTCTATAACAACACACAGTCATCTCTATAACAACACACAGTTATCTCTATAACAACACACAGTCATCTCTATAACAACACACAGTCATCTCTATAACAACACACAGTTATCTCTATAACAACACACAGTTATCTCTATAACAACACACAGTCATCTCTATAACAACACACAGTCATCTCTATAACAACACACAGTCATCTCTATAACAACACACAGTCATCTCTATAACAACACACAGTTATCTCTATAACAACACACAGTCATCTCTATAACAACACACAGTCATCTCTATAACAACACACAGTTATCTCTATAACAACACACAGTCATCTCTATAACAACACACAGTCATCTCTATAACAACACACAGTTATCTCTATAACAACACACAGTTATCTCTATAACAACACACAGTCATCTCTATAACAACACACAGTTATCTCTATAACAACACACAGTTATCTCTATAACAACACACAGTTATCTCTATAACAACACACAGTTATCTCTATAACAACACACAGTTATCTCTATAACAACACACAGTCATCTCTATAACAACACACAGTCATCTCTATAACAACACACAGTTATCTCTATAACAACACACAGTTATCTCTATAACAACACACAGTTATCTCTATAACAACACACAGTTATCTCTATAACAACACACAGTTATCTCTATAACAACACACAGTTATCTCTATAACAACACACAGTCATCTCTATAACAACACACAGTCATCTCTATAACAACACACAGTCATCTCTATAACAACACACAGTTATCTCTATAACAACACACAGTTATCTCTATAACAACACACAGTCATCTCTATAACAACACACAGTCATCTCTATAACAACACACAGTCATCTCTATAACAACACACAGTTATCTCTATAACAACACACAGTCATCTCTATAACAACACACAGTCATCTCTATAACAACACACAGTTATCTCTATAACAACACACAGTTATCTCTATAACAACACACAGTCATCTCTATAACAACACACAGTTATCTCTATAACAACACACAGTTATCTCTATAACAACACACAGTCATCTCTATAACAACACACAGTTATCTCTATAACAACACACAGTTATCTCTATAACAACACACAGTTATCTCTATAACAACACACAGTCATCTCTATAACAACACACAGTTATCTCTATAACAACACACAGTTATCTCTATAACAACACACAGTTATCTCTATAACAACACACAGTCATCTCTATAACAACACACAGTTATCTCTATAACAACACACAGTTATCTCTATAACAACACACAGTCATCTCTATAACAACACACAGTTATCTCTATAACAACACACAGTTATCTCTATAACAACACACAGTTATCTCTATAACAACACACAGTTATCTCTATAACAACACACAGTCATCTCTATAACAACACACAGTTATCTCTATAACAACACACAGTTATCTCTATAACAACACACAGTTATCTCTATAACAACACACAGTTATCTCTATAACAACACACAGTTATCTCTATAACAACACACAGTTATCTCTATAACAACACACAGTTATCTCTATAACAACACACAGTTATCTCTATAACAACACACAGTTATCTCTATAACAACACACAGTTATCTCTATAACAACACACAGTTATCTCTATAACAACACACAGTTATCTCTATAACAACACACAGTTATCTCTATAACAACACACAGTTATCTCTATAACAACACACAGTCATCTCTATAACAACACACAGTCATCTCTATAACAACACACAGTTATCTCTATAACAACACACAGTTATCTCTATAACAACACACAGTCATCTCTATAACAACACACAGTCATCTCTATAACAACACACAGTTATCTCTATAACAACACACAGTTATCTCTATAACAACACACAGTCATCTCTATAACAACACACAGTCATCTCTATAACAACACACAGTTATCTCTATAACAACACACAGTTATCTCTATAACAACACACAGTTATCTCTATAACAACACACAGTTATCTCTATAACAACACACAGTTATCTCTATAACAACACACAGTTATCTCTATAACAACACACAGTCATCTCTATAACAACACACAGTTATCTCTATAACAACACACAGTTATCTCTATAACAACACACAGTTATCTCTATAACAACACACAGTTATCTCTATAACAACACACAGTTATCTCTATAACAACACACAGTTATCTCTATAACAACACACAGTTATCTCTATAACAACACACAGTTATCTCTATAACAACACACAGTCATCTCTATAACAACACACAGTTATCTCTATAACAACACACAGTTATCTCTATAACAACACACAGTCATCTCTATAACAACACACAGTTATCTCTATAACAACACACAGTTATCTCTATAACAACACACAGTTATCTCTATAACAACACACAGTTATCTCTATAACAACACACAGTCATCTCTATAACAACACACAGTTATCTCTATAACAACACACAGTTATCTCTATAACAACACACAGTTATCTCTATAACAACACACAGTCATCTCTATAACAACACACAGTCATCTCTATAACAACACACAGTTATCTCTATAACAACACACAGTTATCTCTATAACAACACACAGTCATCTCTATAACAACACACAGTTATCTCTATAACAACACACAGTTATCTCTATAACAACACACAGTTATCTCTATAACAACACACAGTTATCTCTATAACAACACACAGTTATCTCTATAACAACACACAGTTATCTCTATAACAACACACAGTTATCTCTATAACAACACACAGTCATCTCTATAACAACACACAGTTATCTCTATAACAACACACAGTTATCTCTATAACAACACACAGTTATCTCTATAACAACACACAGTCATCTCTATAACAACACACAGTTATCTCTATAACAACACACAGTTATCTCTATAACAACACACAGTTATCTCTATAACAACACACAGTCATCTCTATAACAACACACAGTCATCTCTATAACAACACACAGTTATCTCTATAACAACACACAGTTATCTCTATAACAACACACAGTCATCTCTATAACAACACACAGTCATCTCTATAACAACACACAGTTATCTCTATAACAACACACAGTCATCTCTATAACAACACACAGTTATCTCTATAACAACACACAGTTATCTCTATAACAACACACAGTTATCTCTATAACAACACACAGTTATCTCTATAACAACACACAGTTATCTCTATAACAACACACAGTTATCTCTATAACAACACACAGTCATCTCTATAACAACACACAGTTATCTCTATAACAACACACAGTTATCTCTATAACAACACACAGTTATCTCTATAACAACACACAGTTATCTCTATAACAACACACAGTTATCTCTATAACAACACACAGTCATCTCTATAACAACACACAGTTATCTCTATAACAACACACAGTTATCTCTATAACAACACACAGTTATCTCTATAACAACACACAGTCATCTCTATAACAACACACAGTTATCTCTATAACAACACACAGTTATCTCTATAACAACACACAGTTATCTCTATAACAACACACAGTTATCTCTATAACAACACACAGTTATCTCTATAACAACACACAGTTATCTCTATAACAACACACAGTTATCTCTATAACAACACACAGTTATCTCTATAACAACACACAGTTATCTCTATAACAACACACAGTTATCTCTATAACAACACACAGTATCTCTATAACAACACACAGTTATCTCTATAACAACACACAGTTATCTCTATAACAACACACAGTCATCTCTATAACAACACACAGTTATCTCTATAACAACACACAGTTATCTCTATAACAACACACAGTTATCTCTATAACAACACACAGTTATCTCTATAACAACACACAGTTATCTCTATAACAACACACAGTTATCTCTATAACAACACACAGTTATCTCTATAACAACACACAGTTATCTCTATAACAACACACAGTCATCTCTATAACAACACACAGTTATCTCTATAACAACACACAGTTATCTCTATAACAACACACAGTTATCTCTATAACAACACACAGTCATCTCTATAACAACACACAGTTATCTCTATAACAACACACAGTTATCTCTATAACAACACACAGTTATCTCTATAACAACACACAGTTATCTCTATAACAACACACAGTTATCTCTATAACAACACACAGTTATCTCTATAACAACACACAGTTATCTCTATAACAACACACAGTTATCTCTATAACAACACACAGTTATCTCTATAACAACACACAGTTATCTCTATAACAACACACAGTTATCTCTATAACAACACACAGTTATCTCTATAACAACACACAGTTATCTCTATAACAACACACAGTTATCTCTATAACAACACACAGTCATCTCTATAACAACACACAGTTATCTCTATAACAACACACAGTTATCTCTATAACAACACACAGTTATCTCTATAACAACACACAGTTATCTCTATAACAACACACAGTTATCTCTATAACAACACACAGTCATCTCTATAACAACACACAGTTATCTCTATAACAACACACAGTTATCTCTATAACAACACACAGTTATCTCTATAACAACACACAGTTATCTCTATAACAACACACAGTTATCTCTATAACAACACACAGTTATCTCTATAACAACACACAGTTATCTCTATAACAACACACAGTTATCTCTATAACAACACACAGTTATCTCTATAACAACACACAGTTATCTCTATAACAACACACAGTCATCTCTATAACAACACACAGTTATCTCTATAACAACACACAGTTATCTCTATAACAACACACAGTTATCTCTATAACAACACACAGTTATCTCTATAACAACACACAGTTATCTCTATAACAACACACAGTTATCTCTATAACAACACACAGTTATCTCTATAACAACACACAGTTATCTCTATAACAACACACAGTTATCTCTATAACAACACACAGTTATCTCTATAACAACACACAGTTATCTCTATAACAACACACAGTTATCTCTATAACAACACACAGTTATCTCTATAACAACACACAGTTATCTCTATAACAACACACAGTTATCTCTATAACAACACACAGTTATCTCTATAACAACACACAGTTATCTCTATAACAACACACAGTTATCTCTATAACAACACACAGTCATCTCTATAACAACACACAGTTATCTCTATAACAACACACAGTTATCTCTATAACAACACACAGTTATCTCTATAACAACACACAGTTATCTCTATAACAACACACAGTTATCTCTATAACAACACACAGTTATCTCTATAACAACACACAGTCATCTCTATAACAACACACAGTTATCTCTATAACAACACACAGTCATCTCTATAACAACACACAGTTATCTCTATAACAACACACAGTCATCTCTATAACAACACACAGTTATCTCTATAACAACACACAGTCATCTCTATAACAACACACAGTTATCTCTATAACAACACACAGTTATCTCTATAACAACACACAGTTATCTCTATAACAACACACAGTTATCTCTATAACAACACACAGTTATCTCTATAACAACACACAGTCATCTCTATAACAACACACAGTTATCTCTATAACAACACACAGTTATCTCTATAACAACACACAGTTATCTCTATAACAACACACAGTCATCTCTATAACAACACACAGTTATCTCTATAACAACACACAGTTATCTCTATAACAACACACAGTTATCTCTATAACAACACACAGTTATCTCTATAACAACACACAGTTATCTCTATAACAACACACAGTTATCTCTATAACAACACACAGTTATCTCTATAACAACACACAGTTATCTCTATAACAACACACAGTTATCTCTATAACAACACACAGTCATCTCTATAACAACACACAGTTATCTCTATAACAACACACAGTCATCTCTATAACAACACACAGTTATCTCTATAACAACACACAGTTATCTCTATAACAACACACAGTTATCTCTATAACAACACACAGTTATCTCTATAACAACACACAGTTATCTCTATAACAACACACAGTTATCTCTATAACAACACACAGTTATCTCTATAACAACACACAGTTATCTCTATAACAACACACAGTTATCTCTATAACAACACACAGTCATCTCTATAACAACACACAGTCATCTCTATAACAACACACAGTCATCTCTATAACAACACACAGTTATCTCTATAACAACACACAGTTATCTCTATAACAACACACAGTTATCTCTATAACAACACACAGTTATCTCTATAACAACACACAGTTATTTCTATAACAACACACAGTTATCTCTATAACAACACACAGTTATCTCTATAACAACACACAGTTATCTCTATAACAACACACAGTTATCTCTATAACAACACACAGTTATCTCTATAACAACACACAGTTATCTCTATAACAACACACAGTTATTTCTATAACAACACACAGTTATCTCTATAACAACACACAGTTATCTCTATAACAACACACAGTTATCTCTATAACAACACACAGTTATCTCTATAACAACACACAGTCATCTCTATAACAACACACAGTTATCTCTATAACAACACACAGTTATCTCTATAACAACACACAGTTATTCTATAACAACACACAGTTATCTCTATAACAACACACAGTTATCTCTATAACAACACACAGTTATCTCTATAACAACACACAGTTATCTCTATAACAACACACAGTCATCTCTATAACAACACACAGTCATCTCTATAACAACACACAGTTATTTCTATAACAACACACAGTTATCTCTATAACAACACACAGTCATCTCTATAACAACACACAGTTATCTCTATAACAACACACAGTTATCTCTATAACAACACACAGTCATCTCTATAACAACACACAGTCATCTCTATAACAACACACAGTTATCTCTATAACAACACACAGTTATCTCTATAACAACACACAGTTATCTCTATAACAACACACAGTTATCTCTATAACAACACACAGTTATCTCTATAACAACACACAGTCATCTCTATAAACAACACACAGTTATCTCTATAACAACACACAGTCATCTCTATAACAACACACAGTTATCTCTATAACAACACACAGTCATCTCTATAAAACACACAGTCATCTCTATAACACACAGTCATCTCTATAACAACACACAGTTATCTCTATAACAACACACAGTTATCTCTATAACAACACACAGTCATCTCTATAACAACACACAGTTATCTCTATAACAACACACAGTTATCTCTATAACAACACACAGTTATCTCTATAACAACACACAGTTATCTCTATAACAACACACAGTCATCTCTATAACAACACACAGTTATCTCTATAACAACACACAGTTATCTCTATAACAACACACAGTTATCTCTATAACAACACACAGTCATCTCTATAACAACACACAGTTATCTCTATAACAACACACAGTTATCTCTATAACAACACACAGTTATCTCTATAACAACACACAGTTATCTCTATAACAACACACAGTTATCTCTATAACAACACACAGTCATCTCTATAACAACACACAGTTATCTCTATAACAACACACAGTTATCTCTATAACAACACACAGTTATCTCTATAACAACACACAGTCATCTCTATAACAACACACAGTTATCTCTATAACAACACACAGTCATCTCTATAACAACACACAGTCATCTCTATAACAACACACAGTTATCTCTATAACAACACACAGTTATCTCTATAACAACACACAGTTATCTCTATAACAACACACAGTCATCTCTATAACAACACACAGTTATCTCTATAACAACACACAGTCATCTCTATAACAACACACAGTTATTTCTATAACAACACACAGTCATCTCTATAACAACACACAGTTATCTCTATAACAACACACAGTCATCTCTATAACAACACACAGTTATCTCTATAACAACACACAGTTATCTCTATAACAACACACAGTTATCTCTATAACAACACACAGTCATCTCTATAACAACACACAGTTATCTCTATAACAACACACAGTCATCTCTATAACAACACACAGTTATCTCTATAACAACACACATTATCTCTATAACAACACACAGTCATCTCTATAACAACACACAGTTATCTCTATAACAACACACAGTCATCTCTATAACAACACACAGTTATCTCTATAACAACACACAGTCATCTCTATAACAACACACAGTCATCTCTATAACAACACACAGTCATCTCTATAACAACACACAGTCATCTCTATAACAACACACAGTTATCTCTATAACAACACACAGTTATCTCTATAACAACACACAGTCATCTCTATAACAACACACAGTTATCTCTATAACAACACACAGTTATCTCTATAACAACACACAGTCATCTCTATAACAACACACAGTTATCTCTATAACAACACACAGTCATCTCTATAACAACACACAGTTATCTCTATAACAACACACAGTTATCTCTATAACAACACACAGTTATCTCTATAACAACACACAGTTATCTCTATAACAACACACAGTTATCTCTATAACAACACACAGTTATCTCTATAACAACACACAGTTATCTCTATAACAACACACAGTCATCTCTATAACAACACACAGTTATCTCTATAACAACACACAGTTATCTCTATAACAACACACAGTATCTCTATAACAACACACAGTTATCTCTATAACAACACACAGTTATCTCTATAACAACACACAGTTATCTCTATAACAACACACAGTTATCTCTATAACAACACACAGTTATCTCTATAACAACACACAGTTATTTCTATAACAACACACAGTTATTTCTATAACAACACACAGTTATCTCTATAACAACACACAGTTATCTCTATAACAACACACAGTTATCTCTATAACAACACACAGTCATCTCTATAACAACACACAGTCATCTCTATAAAAACACACAGTCATCTCTATAAAAACACACAGTCATCTCTATAACAACACACAGTTATTTCTATAACAACACACAGTTATTTCTATAACAACACACAGTCATCTCTATAACAACACACAGTTATCTCTATAACAACACACAGTTATCTCTATAAAAACACACAGTCATCTCTATAACAACACACAATCATCTCTATAACAACACACAGTCATCTCTATAACAACACACAGTTATTTCTATAACAACACACAGTTATTTCTATAACAACACACAGTTATCTCTATAACAACACACAGTCATCTCTATAACAACACACAGTCATCTCTATAAAAACACACAGTCATCTCTATAAAAACACACAGTCATCTCTATAACAACACACAGTTATTTCTATAACAACACACAGTCATCTCTATAACAACACACAGTCATCTCTATAACAACACACAGTCATCTCTATAACAACACACAGTTATCTCTATAAACAACACACAGTCATCTCTATAACAACACACAGTCATCTCTATAACCACACAGTTATCTCTATAACAACACACACTTATCTCTATAACAACACACAGTTATCTCTATAACAACACACAGTCATCTCTATAACAACACACAGTTATCTCTATAACAACACACAGTTATCTCTATAACAACACACAGTTATCTCTATAACAACACACAGTTATCTCTATAACAACACACAGTTATCTCTATAACAACACACAGTTATCTCTATAACAACACACAGTTATCTCTATAACAACACACAGTCATCTCTATAACAACACACAGTCATCTCTATAAAAACACACAGTCATCTCTATAACAACACACAGTCATCTCTATAACAACACACAGTTATTTCTATAACAACACACAGTTATCTCTATAACAACACACAGTTATCTCTATAACAACACACAGTTATCTCTATAACAACACACAGTTATCTCTATAACAACACACAGTTATCTCTATAACAACACACAGTTATTTCTATAACAACACACAGTTATTTCTATAACAACACACAGTTATTTCTATAACAACACACAGTTATCTCTATAACAACACACAGTTATTTCTATAACAACACACAGTTATCTCTATAACAACACACAGTCATCTCTATAACAACACACAGTTATTTCTATAACAACACACAGTTATCTCTATAACAACACACAGTTATCTCTATAACAACACACAGTTATCTCTATAACAACACACAGTTATCTCTATAACAACACACAGTTATCTCTATAACAACACACAGTTATCTCTATAACAACACACAGTTATCTCTATAACAACACACAGTCATCTCTATAACAACACACAGTCATCTCTATAACAACACACAGTTATCTCTATAACAACACACAGTTATCTCTATAACAACACACAGTCATCTCTATAACAACACACAGTTATCTCTATAACAACACACAGTTATCTCTATAACAACACACAGTCATCTCTATAACAACACACAGTCATTTCTATAACAACACACAGTTATCTCTATAACAACACACAGTTATCTCTATAACAACACACAGTTATCTCTATAACAACACACAGTTATCTCTATAACAACACACAGTTATCTCTATAACAACACACAGTCATCTCTATAAAAACACACAGTTATCTCTATAACAACACACAGTCATCTCTATAACAACACACAGTTATCTCTATAACAACACACAGTCATCTCTATAAACAACACACAGTCATCTCTATAACCACACAGTCATCTCTATAACAACACACAGTTATCTCTATAACAACACACAGTTATCTCTATAACAACACACAGTCATCTCTATAACAACACACAGTTATCTCTATAACAACACACAGTTATCTCTATAACAACACACAGTTATCTCTATAACAACACACAGTTATCTCTATAACAACACACAGTCATCTCTATAACAACACACAGTTATCTCTATAACAACACACAGTTATCTCTATAACAACACACAGTTATCTCTATAACAACACACAGTCATCTCTATAACAACACACAGTTATCTCTATAACAACACACAGTTATCTCTATAACAACACACAGTTATTTCTATAACAACACACAGTTATCTCTATAACAACACACAGTTATCTCTATAACAACACACAGTCATCTCTATAACAACACACAGTTATCTCTATAACAACACACAGTTATCTCTATAACAACACACATTTATCTCTATAACAACACACAGTCATCTCTATAACAACACACAGTTATCTCTATAACAACACACAGTCATCTCTATAACAACACACAGTCATCTCTATAACAACACACAGTTATCTCTATAACAACACACAGTTATCTCTATAACAACACACAGTTATCTCTATAACAACACACAGTCATCTCTATAACAACACACAGTTATCTCTATAACAACACACAGTCATCTCTATAACAACACACAGTTATTTCTATAACAACACACAGTCATCTCTATAACAACACACAGTTATCTCTATAACAACACACAGTCATCTCTATAACAACACACAGTTATCTCTATAACAACACACAGTTATCTCTATAACAACACACAGTTATCTCTATAACAACACACAGTCATCTCTATAACAACACACAGTTATCTCTATAACAACACACAGTCATCTCTATAACAACACACAGTTATCTCTATAACAACACACAGTTATCTCTATAACAACACACAGTCATCTCTATAACAACACACAGTTATCTCTATAACAACACACAGTCATCTCTATAACAACACACAGTTATCTCTATAACAACACACAGTCATCTCTATAAACAACACACAGTCATCTCTATAACAACACACAGTCATCTCTATAAACAACACACAGTCATCTCTATAACAACACACAGTTATTTCTATAACAACACACAGTTATCTCTATAACAACACACAGTCATCTCTATAACAACACACAGTATCTCTATAACAACACACAGTCATCTCTATAACAACACACAGTCATCTCTATAACAACACACAGTTATCTCTATAACAACACACAGTCATCTCTATAACAACACACAGTTATCTCTATAACAACACACAGTTATCTCTATAACAACACACAGTTATCTCTATAACAACACACAGTTATTTCTATAACAACACACAGTTATCTCTATAACAACACACAGTTATCTCTATAACAACACACAGTTATCTCTATAAAAACACACAGTCATCTCTATAACAACACACAGTTATCTCTATAACAACACACAGTTATCTCTATAACAACACACAGTTATCTCTATAACAACACACAGTCATCTCTATAACAACACACAGTCATCTCTATAACAACACACAGTTATTTCTATAACAACACACAGTTATTTCTATAACAACACACAGTTATCTCTATAACAAAACACAGTTATTTCTATAACAACACACAGTTATTTCTATAACAACACACAGTTATTTCTATAACAACACACAGTTATCTCTATAACAACACACAGTTATCTCTATAACAACACACAGTTATCTCTATAACAACACACAGTCATCTCTATAACAACACACAGTCATCTCTATAAAAACACACAGTCATCTCTATAAAAACACACAGTCATCTCTATAACAACACACAGTTATTTCTATAACAACACACAGTTATTTCTATAACAACACACAGTCATCTCTATAACAACACACAGTTATCTCTATAACAACACACAGTTATCTCTATAAAAACACACAGTCATCTCTATAACAACACACAATCATCTCTATAACAACACACAGTCATCTCTATAACAACACACAGTTATTTCTATAACAACACACAGTTATTTCTATAACAACACACAGTTATCTCTATAACAACACACAGTCATCTCTATAACAACACACAGTCATCTCTATAAAAACACACAGTCATCTCTATAAAAACACACAGTCATCTCTATAACAACACACAGTTATTTCTATAACAACACACAGTCATCTCTATAACAACACACAGTCATCTCTATAACAACACACAGTCATCTCTATAACAACACACAGTTATCTCTATAAAAACACACAGTCATCTCTATAACAACACACAGTCATCTCTATAACCACACAGTTATCTCTATAACAACACACACTTATCTCTATAACAACACACACTTATCTCTATAACAACACACAGTCATCTCTATAACAACACACAGTTATCTCTATAACAACACACAGTTATCTCTATAACAACACACAGTTATCTCTATAACAACACACAGTTATCTCTATAACAACACACAGTTATCTCTATAACAACACACAGTCATCTCTATAACAACACACAGTCATCTCTATAAAAACACACAGTCATCTCTATAACAACACACAGTTATTTCTATAACAACACACAGTTATTTCTATAACAACACACAGTCATCTCTATAACAACACACAGTTATCTCTATAACAACACACAGTTATCTCTATAAAAACACACAGTCATCTCTATAACAACACACAGTCATCTCTATAACCACACAGTCATCTCTATAACAACACACAGTTATCTCTATAACAACACACACTTATCTCTATAACAACACACAGTCATCTCTATAACAACACACAGTTATCTCTATAACAACACACAGTTATCTCTATAACAACACACAGTTATCTCTATAACAACACACAGTTATCTCTATAACAACACACAGTTATCTCTATAACAACACACAGTCATCTCTATAACAACACACAGTTATCTCTATAACAACACACAGTTATCTCTATAACAACACACAGTTATCTCTATAACAACACACAGTCATCTCTATAAAAACACACAGTCATCTCTATAACAACACACAGTTATTTCTATAACAACACACAGTTATTTCTATAACAACACACAGTCATCTCTATAACAACACACAGTTATCTCTATAACAACACACAGTTATCTCTATAACAACACACAGTTATCTCTATAAAAACACACAGTCATCTCTATAACCACACAGTCATCTCTATAACAACACACAGTTATCTCTATAACAACACAAAGTTATCTCTATAACAACACACAGTCATCTCTATAACAACACACAGTTATCTCTATAACAACACACAGTTATCTCTATAACAACACACAGTTATCTCTATAACAACACACAGTTATCTCTATAACAACACACAGTCATCTCTATAAAAACACACAGTCATCTCTATAACAACACACAGTTATTTCTATAACAACACACAGTTATTTCTATAACAACACACAGTCATCTCTATAACAACACACAGTTATCTCTATAACAACACACAGTTATCTCTATAACAACACACAGTCATCTCTATAAAAACACACAGTCATCTCTATAACCACACAGTCATCTCTATAACAACACACAGTTATCTCTATAACAACACACAGTTATCTCTATAACAACACACAGTCATCTCTATAACAACACACAGTTATCTCTATAACAACACACAGTTATCTCTATAACAACACACAGTCATCTCTATAACAACACACAGTCATCTCTATAACAACACACAGTCATCTCTATAACAACACACAGTTATCTCTATAACAACACACAGTTATCTCTATAACAACACACAGTTATCTCTATAACAACACACAGTCATCTCTATAACAACACACAGTTATCTCTATAACAACACACAGTTATCTCTATAACAACACACAGTCATCTCTATAACAACACACAGTTATCTCTATAACAACACACAGTTATTTCTATAACAACACACAGTTATCTCTATAACAACACACAGTTATCTCTATAACAACACACAGTCATCTCTATAACAACACACAGTTATCTCTATAACAACACACAGTTATCTCTATAACAACACACAGTTATCTCTATAACAACACACAGTCATCTCTATAACAACACACAGTTATCTCTATAACAACACACAGTCATCTCTATAACAACACACAGTTATCTCTATAACAACACACAGTTATCTCTATAACAACACACAGTTATCTCTATAACAACACACAGTCATCTCTATAACAACACACAGTCATCTCTATAACAACACACAGTCATCTCTATAACAACACACAGTTATTTCTATAACAACACACAGTCATCTCTATAACAACACACAGTTATCTCTATAACAACACACAGTCATCTCTATAACAACACACAGTTATCTCTATAACAACACACAGTTATCTCTATAACAACACACAGTTATCTCTATAACAACACACAGTCATCTCTATAACAACACACAGTCATCTCTATAACAACACACAGTCATCTCTATAACAACACACAGTTATCTCTATAACAACACACACTTATCTCTATAACAACACACAGTCATCTCTATAACAACACACAGTTATCTCTATATCAACACACAGTCATCTCTATAACAACACACAGTTATCTCTATAACAACACACAGTTATCTCTATAACAACACACAGTTATCTCTATAACAACACACAGTCATCTCTATAACAACACACAGTTATCTCTATAACAACACACAGTCATCTCTATAACAACACACAGTTATCTCTATAACAACACACAGTTATCTCTATAACAACACACACTTATCTCTATAACAACACACAGTTATCTCTATAACAACACAGAGTTATCTCTATAACAACACACAGTCATTTCTATAACAACACACAGTCATCTCTATAACAACACACAGTCATCTCTATAACAACACACAGTTATCTCTATAACAACACACACTTATCTCTATAAAAACACACAGTCATCTCTATAACAACACACAGTCATCTCTATAACAACACACACTTATCTCTATAACAACACACACTTATCTCTATAACAACACACAGTCATCTCTATAACAACACACAGTCATCTCTATAACAACACACAGTTATCTCTATAACAACACACAGTTATCTCTATAACAACACACAGTTATCTCTATAACAACACACAGTTATTTCTATAACAACACACAGTTATTTCTATAACAACACACAGTTATCTCTATAACAACACACAGTTATCTCTATAACAACACACAGTTATCTCTATAACAACACACAGTTATCTCTATAACAACACACAGTTATCTCTATAACAACACACAGTTATCTCTATAACAACACACAGTTATTTCTATAACAACACACAGTTATCTCTATAACGACACACAGTTATCTCTATAACAACACACAGTCATCTCTATAACAACACACAGTCATCTCTATAACAACACACAGTCATCTCTATAACAACACACAGTTATCTCTATAACAACACACAGTTATCTCTATAACAACACACAGTCATCTCTATAACAACACACAGTTATCTCTATAACAACACACAGTTATCTCTATAACAACACACATTTATCTCTATAACAACACACAGTTATCTCTATAACAACACACAGTTATCTCTATAACAACACACAGTTATTTCTATAACAACACACAGTTATCTCTATAACAACACACAGTTATCTCTATAACAACACACAGTTATCTCTATAACAACACACAGTCATCTCTATAACAACACACAGTCATCTCTATAACAACACACAGTTATCTCTATAACAACACACAGTTATCTCTATAACAACACACAGTCATTTCTATAACAACACACAGTTATCTCTATAACAACACACAGTTATCTCTATAACAACACACAGTTATCTCTATAACAACACACAGTCATCTCTATAACAACACACACTTATCTCTATAACAACACACAGTCATCTCTATAACAACACACAGTCATCTCTATAAAAACACACAGTTATCTCTATAACAACACACAGTTATCTCTATAACAACACACAGTCATCTCTATAACAACACACAGTTATCTCTATAACAACACACAGTTATCTCTATAACAACACACAGTTATTTCTATAACAACACACAGTTATCTCTATAACAACACACAGTTATCTCTATAACAACACACAGTTATCTCTATAACAACACACAGTTATCTCTATAACAACACACAGTTATCTCTATAACAACACACAGTTATTTCTATAACAACACACAGTTATCTCTATAACAACACACAGTCATCTCTATAACAACACACAGTTATTTCTATAACAACACACAGTCATTTCTATAACAACACACAGTTATCTCTATAACAACACACAGTCATTTCTATAACAACACACAGTTATCTCTATAACAACACACAGTTATTTCTATAATAACACACAGTTATCTCTATAACAACACACAGTCATCTCTATAACAACACACAGTCATCTCTATAACAACACACACTTATCTCTATAACAACACACAGTCATCTCTATAACAACACACAGTTATTTCTATAACAACACACAGTCATTTCTATAACAACACACAGTTATCTCTATAACAACACACAGTCATTTCTATAACAACACACAGTTATGTCTATAACAACACACAGTTATTTCTATAATAACACACAGTTATTTCTATAATAACACACAGTTATCTCTATAATAACACACAGTCATCTCTATAACAACACACAGTCATCTCTATAACAACACACAGTCATCTCTATAACAACACACACTTATCTCTATAACAACACACAGTCATCTCTATAACAACACACAGTTATCTCTATAACAACACACAGTTATCTCTATAACAACACACAGTCATGTCTATAACAACACACAGTTATCTCTATAACAACACACAGTTATCTCTATAACAACACACACTTATCTCTATAACAACACATAGTTATCTCTATAACAACACACAGTCATCTCTATAACAACACACAGTCATCTCTATAACAACACACACTTATCTCTATAACAACACACAGTTATCTCTATAACAACACACGGTTATCTCTATAACAACACACAGTCATCTCTATAACAACACACAGTCATCTCTTTAACAACACACACTCATCTCTATAACAACACACAGTCATCTCTATAACAACACACAGTTATCTCTATAACAACACACAGTTATCTCTATAACAACACACAGTTATCTCTATAACAACACACAGTTATCTCTATAACAACACACAGTTATGTCTATAACAACACGCAGTCATCTCTATAACAACACACAGTTATCTCTATAACAACACGCAGTCATCTCTATAACAACACACAGTTATCTCTATAACACCACACAGTCATCTCTATAACAACACACAGTTATCTCTATAACAACACACAGTTATCTCTATAACAACACACAGTTATCTCTATAACAACACACAGTTATCTCTATAACAACACACAGTCATCTCTATAACAACACACGTTATCTCTATAACAACACACAGTTATCTCTATAACAACACACAGTCATCTCTATAACAACACACAGTTATCTCTATAACAACACACAGTTATCTCTATAACAACACACAGTTATCTCTATAACAACACACAGTTATCTCTATAACAACACACAGTTATCTCTATAACAACACACAGTTATCTCTATAACAACACACAGTCATCTCTATAACAACACACAGTTATCTCTATAACAACACACAGTTATCTCTATAACAACACACAGTCATCTCTATAACAACACACAGTTATTTCTATAACAACACACAGTATTTCTATAACAACACACAGTTATCTCTATAACAACACACAGTTATCTCTATAACAACACACAGTCATCTCTATAACAACACACAGTCATCTCTATAAAAACACACAGTCATCTCTATAACAACACACAGTTATTTCTATAACAACACACAGTTATTTCTATAACAACACACAGTCATCTCTATAACAACACACAGTTATCTCTATAACAACACACAGTTATCTCTATAACAACACACAGTCATCTCTATAACAACACACAGTCATCTCTATAACCACACAGTCATCTCTATAACAACACACAGTTATCTCTATAACAACACACAGTTATCTCTATAACAACACACAGTTATCTCTATAACAACACACAGTTATCTCTATAACAACACACAGTTATCTCTATAACAACACACAGTTATCTCTATAACAACACACAGTTATCTCTATAACAACACACAGTCATCTCTATAAAACACACAGTTATCTCTATAACAACACACAGTTATCTCTATAACAACACACAGTCATCTCTATAACAACACACAGTTATCTCTATAACAACACACAGTTATCTCTATAACAACACACAGTTATCTCTATAACAACACACAGTATCTCTATAACACAGTTATCTCTATAACAACACACAGTCATCTCTATAACAACACACAGTTATCTCTATAACAACACACAGTTATTTCTATAACAACACACAGTCATCTCTATAACAACACACAGTTATCTCTATAACAACACACAGTTATCTCTATAACAACACACAGTTATCTCTATAAAAACACACAGTCATCTCTATAACCACACAGTCATCTCTATAACAACACACAGTTATCTCTATAACAACACACAGTTATCTCTATAACAACACACAGTCATCTCTATAACAACACACAGTTATCTCTATAACAACACACAGTTATCTCTATAACAACACACAGTTATCTCTATAACAACACACAGTTATCTCTATAACAACACACAGTCATCTCTATAAAACACACAGTCATCTCTATAACAACACACAGTTATTCTATAACAACACACAGTTATTTCTATAACAACACACAGTCATCTCTATAACAACACACAGTTATCTCTATAACAACACACAGTATCTCTATAACAACACACAGTTATCTCTATAACAACACACAGTCATCTCTATAACAACACACAGTCATCTCTATAACAACACACAGTTATCTCTATAACAACACACAGTTATCTCTATAACAACACACAGTCATCTCTATAACAACACACAGTTATCTCTATAACAACACACAGTTATCTCTATAACAACACACAGTTATCTCTATAACAACACACAGTCATCTCTATAACAACACACAGTCATCTCTATAACAACACACAGTTATCTCTATAACAACACACAGTTATCTCTATAACAACACACAGTTATCTCTATAACAACACACAGTCATCTCTATAACAACACACAGTTATCTCTATAACAACACACAGTTATCTCTATAACAACACACAGTATCTCTATAACAACACACAGTTATCTCTATAACAACACACAGTTATCTCTATAACAACACACAGTTATCTCTATAACAACACACAGTTATCTCTATAACAACACACAGTCATCTCTATAACAACACACAGTTATCTCTATAACAACACACAGTTATCTCTATAACAACACACAGTTATCTCTATAACAACACACAGTCATCTCTATAACAACACACAGTTATCTCTATAACAACACACAGTCATCTCTATAACAACACACAGTTATCTCTATAACAACACACAGTTATCTCTATAACAACACACAGTTATCTCTATAACAACACACAGTCATCTCTATAACAACACACAGTTATCTCTATAACAACACACAGTCATCTCTATAACAACACACAGTTATCTCTATAACAACACACAGTCATCTCTATAACAACACACAGTTATCTCTATAACAACACACAGTCATCTCTATAACAACACACAGTTATCTCTATAACAACACACAGTTATCTCTATAACAACACACAGTTATCTCTATAACAACACACAGTCATCTCTATAACAACACACAGTCATCTCTATAACAACACACAGTCATCTCTATAACAACACACAGTTATCTCTATAACAACACACACTTATCTCTATAACAACACACAGTCATCTCTATAACAACACACAGTTATCTCTATATCAACACACAGTCATCTCTATAACAACACACAGTTATCTCTATAACAACACACAGTTATCTCTATAACAACACACAGTTATCTCTATAACAACACACAGTCATCTCTATAACAACACACAGTTATCTCTATAACAACACACAGTCATCTCTATAACAACACACAGTTATCTCTATAACAACACACAGTTATCTCTATAACAACACACACTTATCTCTATAACAACACACAGTTATCTCTATAACAACACAGAGTTATCTCTATAACAACACACAGTCATTTCTATAACAACACACAGTCATCTCTATAACAACACACAGTCATCTCTATAACAACACACAGTTATCTCTATAACAACACACACTTATCTCTATAAAAACACACAGTCATCTCTATAACAACACACAGTCATCTCTATAACAACACACACTTATCTCTATAACAACACACACTTATCTCTATAACAACACACAGTCATCTCTATAACAACACACAGTCATCTCTATAACAACACACAGTTATCTCTATAACAACACACAGTTATCTCTATAACAACACACAGTTATCTCTATAACAACACACAGTTATTTCTATAACAACACACAGTTATCTCTATAACAACACACAGTTATCTCTATAACAACACACAGTTATCTCTATAACAACACACAGTTATCTCTATAACAACACACAGTTATCTCTATAACAACACACAGTTATCTCTATAACAACACACAGTTATCTCTATAACAACACACAGTTATCTCTATAACAACACACAGTTATCTCTATAACAACACACAGTTATCTCTATAACAACACACAGTCATCTCTATAACAACACACAGTCATCTCTATAACAACACACAGTCATCTCTATAACAACACACAGTTATCTCTATAACAACACACAGTTATCTCTATAACAACACACAGTTATCTCTATAACAACACACAGTTATCTCTATAACAACACACAGTTATCTCTATAACAACACACAGTTATCTCTATAACAACACACAGTTATCTCTATAACAACACACAGTTATCTCTATAACAACACACAGTTATCTCTATAACAACACACAGTTATCTCTATAACAACACACAGTTATCTCTATAACAACACACAGTTATCTCTATAACAACACACAGTCATCTCTATAACAACACACAGTCATCTCTATAACAACACACAGTTATCTCTATAACAACACACAGTTATCTCTATAACAACACACAGTTATCTCTATAACAACACACAGTCATCTCTATAACAACACACAGTTATCTCTATAACAACACACAGTCATCTCTATAACAACACACAGTCATCTCTATAACAACACACAGTTATCTCTATAACAACACACAGTTATCTCTATAACAACACACAGTCATCTCTATAACAACACACAGTTATCTCTATAACAACACACAGTTATCTCTATAACAACACACAGTTATTTCTATAACAACACACAGTTATCTCTATAACAACACACAGTTATCTCTATAACAACACACAGTTATCTCTATAACAACACACAGTTATCTCTATAACAACACACAGTTATCTCTATAACAACACACAGTTATTTCTATAACAACACACAGTTATCTCTATAACAACACACAGTCATCTCTATAACAACACACAGTTATTTCTATAACAACACACAGTCATCTCTATAACAACACACAGTTATCTCTATAACAACACACAGTCATTTCTATAACAACACACAGTTATCTCTATAACAACACACAGTTATCTCTATAACAACACACAGTTATCTCTATAACAACACACAGTCATCTCTATAACAACACACAGTCATCTCTATAACAACACACACTTATCTCTATAACAACACACAGTCATCTCTATAACAACACACAGTTATCTCTATAACAACACACAGTCATCTCTATAACAACACACAGTTATCTCTATAACAACACACAGTCATTTCTATAACAACACACAGTTATCTCTATAACAACACACAGTTATTTCTATAACAACACACAGTTATCTCTATAACAACACACAGTCATCTCTATAACAACACACAGTCATCTCTATAACAACACACAGTTATCTCTATAACAACACACAGTCATCTCTATAACAACACACAGTTATCTCTATAACAACACACAGTTATCTCTATAACAACACACAGTCATCTCTATAACAACACACAGTTATCTCTATAACAACACACAGTTATCTCTATAACAACACACAGTTATCTCTATAACAACACACAGTCATCTCTATAACAACACACAGTCATCTCTATAACAACACACACTTATCTCTATAACAACACACAGTTATCTCTATAACAACACACAGTTATCTCTATAACAACACACAGTCATCTCTATAACAACACACAGTCATCTCTATAACAACACACAGTATCTCTATAACAACACACAGTCATCTCTATAACAACACACAGTTATCTCTATAACAACACACAGTTATCTCTATAACAACACACAGTTATCTCTATAACAACACACAGTTATCTCTATAACAACACACAGTTATCTCTATAACAACACACAGTCATCTCTATAACAACACACAGTTATCTCTATAACAACACACAGTCATCTCTATAACAACACACAGTTATCTCTATAACAACACACAGTTATCTCTATAACAACACACAGTTATCTCTATAACAACACACAGTTATCTCTATAACAACACACAGTTATCTCTATAACAACACACAGTTATCTCTATAACAACACACAGTCATCTCTATAACAACACACAGTTATCTCTATAACAACACACAGTTATCTCTATAACAACACACAGTTATCTCTATAACAACACACAGTTATCTCTATAACAACACACAGTTATCTCTATAACAACACACAGTTATCTCTATAACAACACACAGTTATCTCTATAACAACACACAGTTATCTCTATAACAACACACAGTTATCTCTATAACAACACACAGTCATCTCTATAACAACACACAGTTATCTCTATAACAACACACAGTTATCTCTATAACAACACACAGTCATCTCTATAACAACACACAGTTATCTCTATAACAACACACAGTTATCTCTATAACAACACACAGTTATCTCTATAACAACACACAGTTATCTCTATAACAACACACAGTCATCTCTATAACAACACACAGTTATCTCTATAACAACACACAGTCATCTCTATAACAACACACAGTCATCTCTATAACAACACACAGTTATCTCTATAACAACACACAGTTATCTCTATAACAACACACAGTTATCTCTATAACAACACACAGTCATCTCTATAACAACACACAGTTATCTCTATAACAACACACAGTCATCTCTATAACAACACACAGTTATCTCTATAACAACACACAGTTATCTCTATAACAACACACAGTCATCTCTATAACAACACACAGTTATCTCTATAACAACACACAGTTATCTCTATAACAACACACAGTTATCTCTATAACAACACACAGTTATCTCTATAACAACACACAGTTATCTCTATAACAACACACAGTCATCTCTATAACAACACACAGTTATCTCTATAACAACACACAGTTATCTCTATAACAACACACAGTTATCTCTATAACAACACACAGTTATCTCTATAACAACACACAGTCATCTCTATAACAACACACAGTTATCTCTATAACAACACACAGTCATCTCTATAACAACACACAGTTATCTCTATAACAACACACAGTCATCTCTATAACAACACACAGTTATCTCTATAACAACACACAGTTATCTCTATAACAACACACAGTTATCTCTATAACAACACACAGTTATCTCTATAACAACACACAGTTATCTCTATAACAACACACAGTTATCTCTATAACAACACACAGTTATCTCTATAACAACACACAGTTATCTCTATAACAACACACAGTTATCTCTATAACAACACACAGTTATCTCTATAACAACACACAGTCATCTCTATAACAACACACAGTTATCTCTATAACAACACACAGTTATCTCTATAACAACACACAGTTATCTCTATAACAACACACAGTCATCTCTATAACAACACACAGTTATCTCTATAACAACACACAGTTATCTCTATAACAACACACAGTTATCTCTATAACAACACACAGTTATCTCTATAACAACACACAGTCATCTCTATAACAACACACAGTTATCTCTATAACAACACACAGTTATCTCTATAACAACACACAGTTATCTCTATAACAACACACAGTTATCTCTATAACAACACACAGTTATCTCTATAACAACACACAGTTATCTCTATAACAACACACAGTTATCTCTATAACAACACACAGTTATCTCTATAACAACACACAGTCATCTCTATAACAACACACAGTCATCTCTATAACAACACACAGTTATCTCTATAACAACACACAGTTATCTCTATAACAACACACAGTCATCTCTATAACAACACACAGTTATCTCTATAACAACACACAGTTATCTCTATAACAACACACAGTCATCTCTATAACAACACACAGTTATCTCTATAACAACACACAGTTATCTCTATAACAACACACAGTTATCTCTATAACAACACACAGTTATCTCTATAACAACACACAGTTATCTCTATAACAACACACAGTCATCTCTATAACAACACACAGTCATCTCTATAACAACACACAGTTATCTCTATAACAACACACAGTTATCTCTATAACAACACACAGTTATCTCTATAACAACACACAGTCATCTCTATAACAACACACAGTTATCTCTATAACAACACACAGTTATCTCTATAACAACACACAGTCATCTCTATAACAACACACAGTTATCTCTATAACAACACACAGTTATCTCTATAACAACACACAGTTATCTCTATAACAACACACAGTTATCTCTATAACAACACACAGTCATCTCTATAACAACACACAGTTATCTCTATAACAACACACAGTTATCTCTATAACAACACACAGTTATCTCTATAACAACACACAGTTATCTCTATAACAACACACAGTTATCTCTATAACAACACACAGTCATCTCTATAACAACACACAGTTATCTCTATAACAACACACAGTTATCTCTATAACAACACACAGTTATCTCTATAACAACACACAGTCATCTCTATAACAACACACAGTTATCTCTATAACAACACACAGTTATCTCTATAACAACACACAGTTATCTCTATAACAACACACAGTTATCTCTATAACAACACACAGTTATCTCTATAACAACACACAGTTATCTCTATAACAACACACAGTTATCTCTATAACAACACACAGTCATCTCTATAACAACACACAGTTATCTCTATAACAACACACAGTTATCTCTATAACAACACACAGTTATCTCTATAACAACACACAGTTATCTCTATAACAACACACAGTTATCTCTATAACAACACACAGTTATCTCTATAACAACACACAGTTATCTCTATAACAACACACAGTTATCTCTATAACAACACACAGTTATCTCTATAACAACACACAGTCATCTCTATAACAACACACAGTTATCTCTATAACAACACACAGTTATCTCTATAACAACACACAGTTATCTCTATAACAACACACAGTCATCTCTATAACAACACACAGTTATCTCTATAACAACACACAGTTATCTCTATAACAACACACAGTTATCTCTATAACAACACACAGTCATCTCTATAACAACACACAGTTATCTCTATAACAACACACAGTTATCTCTATAACAACACACAGTTATCTCTATAACAACACACAGTTATCTCTATAACAACACACAGTCATCTCTATAACAACACACAGTTATCTCTATAACAACACACAGTCATCTCTATAACAACACACAGTTATCTCTATAACAACACACAGTCATCTCTATAACAACACACAGTTATCTCTATAACAACACACAGTCATCTCTATAACAACACACAGTTATCTCTATAACAACACACAGTCATCTCTATAACAACACACAGTTATCTCTATAACAACACACAGTTATCTCTATAACAACACACAGTCATCTCTATAACAACACACAGTTATCTCTATAACAACACACAGTTATCTCTATAACAACACACAGTTATCTCTATAACAACACACAGTTATCTCTATAACAACACACAGTCATCTCTATAACAACACACAGTTATCTCTATAACAACACACAGTTATCTCTATAACAACACACAGTTATCTCTATAACAACACACAGTTATCTCTATAACAACACACAGTCATCTCTATAACAACACACAGTTATCTCTATAACAACACACAGTTATCTCTATAACAACACACAGTTATCTCTATAACAACACACAGTTATCTCTATAACAACACACAGTCATCTCTATAACAACACACAGTTATCTCTATAACAACACACAGTTATCTCTATAACAACACACAGTCATCTCTATAACAACACACAGTTATCTCTATAACAACACACAGTTATCTCTATAACAACACACAGTTATCTCTATAACAACACACAGTTATCTCTATAACAACACACAGTTATCTCTATAACAACACACAGTTATCTCTATAACAACACACAGTTATCTCTATAACAACACACAGTTATCTCTATAACAACACACAGTTATCTCTATAACAACACACAGTTATCTCTATAACAACACACAGTCATCTCTATAACAACACACAGTTATCTCTATAACAACACACAGTTATCTCTATAACAACACACAGTTATCTCTATAACAACACACAGTTATCTCTATAACAACACACAGTCATCTCTATAACAACACACAGTTATCTCTATAACAACACACAGTTATCTCTATAACAACACACAGTTATCTCTATAACAACACACAGTTATCTCTATAACAACACACAGTTATCTCTATAACAACACACAGTTATCTCTATAACAACACACAGTTATCTCTATAACAACACACAGTTATCTCTATAACAACACACAGTTATCTCTATAACAACACACAGTCATCTCTATAACAACACACAGTTATCTCTATAACAACACACAGTTATCTCTATAACAACACACAGTCATCTCTATAACAACACACAGTTATCTCTATAACAACACACAGTTATCTCTATAACAACACACAGTTATCTCTATAACAACACACAGTTATCTCTATAACAACACACAGTCATCTCTATAACAACACACAGTCATCTCTATAACAACACACAGTCATCTCTATAACAACACACAGTTATCTCTATAACAACACACAGTTATCTCTATAACAACACACAGTCATCTCTATAACAACACACAGTTATCTCTATAACAACACACAGTTATCTCTATAACAACACACAGTCATCTCTATAACAACACACAGTTATCTCTATAACAACACACAGTCATCTCTATAACAACACACAGTTATCTCTATAACAACACACAGTTATCTCTATAACAACACACAGTTATCTCTATAACAACACACAGTTATCTCTATAACAACACACAGTCATCTCTATAACAACACACAGTTATCTCTATAACAACACACAGTTATCTCTATAACAACACACAGTTATCTCTATAACAACACACAGTCATCTCTATAACAACACACAGTTATCTCTATAACAACACACAGTTATCTCTATAACAACACACAGTTATCTCTATAACAACACACAGTTATCTCTATAACAACACACAGTCATCTCTATAACAACACACAGTTATCTCTATAACAACACACAGTCATCTCTATAACAACACACAGTTATCTCTATAACAACACACAGTCATCTCTATAACAACACACAGTTATCTCTATAACAACACACAGTATCTCTATAACAACACACAGTTATCTCTATAACAACACACAGTTATCTCTATAACAACACACAGTTATCTCTATAACAACACACAGTTATCTCTATAACAACACACAGTTATCTCTATAACAACACACAGTTATCTCTATAACAACACACAGTTATCTCTATAACAACACACAGTCATCTCTATAACAACACACAGTCATCTCTATAACAACACACAGTTATCTCTATAACAACACACAGTTATCTCTATAACAACACACAGTTATCTCTATAACAACACACAGTCATCTCTATAACAACACACAGTTATCTCTATAACAACACACAGTTATCTCTATAACAACACACAGTTATCTCTATAACAACACACAGTCATCTCTATAACAACACACAGTTATCTCTATAACAACACACAGTTATCTCTATAACAACACACAGTTATCTCTATAACAACACACAGTTATCTCTATAACAACACACAGTTATCTCTATAACAACACACAGTTATCTCTATAACAACACACAGTTATCTCTATAACAACACACAGTTATCTCTATAACAACACACAGTTATCTCTATAACAACACACAGTCATCTCTATAACAACACACAGTTATCTCTATAACAACACACAGTTATCTCTATAACAACACACAGTTATCTCTATAACAACACACAGTTATTTCTATAACAACACACAGTCATCTCTATAACAACACACAGTTATCTCTATAACAACACACAGTTATCTCTATAACAACACACAGTTATCTCTATAACAACACACAGTCATCTCTATAACAACACACAGTTATCTCTATAACAACACACAGTTATCTCTATAACAACACACAGTTATCTCTATAACAACACACAGTTATCTCTATAACAACACACAGTTATCTCTATAAAAACACACAGTCATCTCTATAACAACACACAGTCATCTCTATAACAACACACAGTTATTTCTATAACAACACACAGTCATCTCTATAACAACACACAGTTATCTCTATAACAACACACAGTTATCTCTATAACAACACACAGTCATCTCTATAACAACACACAGTCATCTCTATAACCACACAGTCATCTCTATAACAACACACAGTTATCTCTATAACAACACACACTTATCTCTATAACAACACACAGTCATCTCTATAACAACACACAGTTATCTCTATAACAACACACAGTTATCTCTATAACAACACACAGTTATCTCTATAACAACACACAGTTATCTCTATAACAACACACAGTTATCTCTATAACAACACACAGTCATCTCTATAACAACACACAGTTATCTCTATAACAACACACAGTTATCTCTATAACAACACACAGTTATCTCTATAACAACACACAGTCATCTCTATAAAAACACACAGTCATCTCTATAACAACACACAGTTATTTCTATAACAACACACAGTTATTTCTATAACAACACACAGTCATCTCTATAACAACACACAGTTATCTCTATAACAACACACAGTTATCTCTATAACAACACACAGTTATCTCTATAAAAACACACAGTCATCTCTATAACCACACAGTCATCTCTATAACAACACACAGTTATCTCTATAACAACACACAGTTATCTCTATAACAACACACAGTCATCTCTATAACAACACACAGTTATCTCTATAACAACACACAGTTATCTCTATAACAACACACAGTTATCTCTATAACAACACACAGTTATCTCTATAACAACACACAGTCATCTCTATAAAAACACACAGTCATCTCTATAACAACACACAGTTATTTCTATAACAACACACAGTTATTTCTATAACAACACACAGTCATCTCTATAACAACACACAGTTATCTCTATAACAACACACAGTTATCTCTATAACAACACACAGTTATCTCTATAAAAACACACAGTCATCTCTATAACCACACAGTCATCTCTATAACAACACACAGTTATCTCTATAACAACACACAGTTATCTCTATAACAACAAACAGTCATCTCTATAACAACACACAGTTATCTCTATAACAACACACAGTTATCTCTATAACAACACACAGTTATCTCTATAACAACACACAGTCATCTCTATAACAACACACAGTCATCTCTATAACAACACACAGTTATCTCTATAACAACACACAGTTATCTCTATAACAACACACAGTTATCTCTATAACAACACACAGTCATCTCTATAACAACACACAGTTATCTCTATAACAACACACAGTTATCTCTATAACAACACACAGTCATCTCTATAACAACACACAGTTATCTCTATAACAACACACAGTTATTTCTATAACAACACACAGTTATCTCTATAACAACACACAGTTATCTCTATAACAACACACAGTCATCTCTATAACAACACACAGTTATCTCTATAACAACACACAGTTATCTCTATAACAACACACAGTTATCTCTATAACAACACACAGTCATCTCTATAACAACACACAGTTATCTCTATAACAACACACAGTCATCTCTATAACAACACACAGTTATCTCTATAACAACACACAGTTATCTCTATAACAACACACAGTTATCTCTATAACAACACACAGTTATCTCTATAACAACACACAGTCATCTCTATAACAACACACAGTTATCTCTATAACAACACACAGTCATCTCTATAACAACACACAGTTATTTCTATAACAACACACAGTCATCTCTATAACAACACACAGTTATCTCTATAACAACACACAGTCATCTCTATAACAACACACAGTTATCTCTATAACAACACACAGTTATCTCTATAACAACACACAGTTATCTCTATAACAACACACAGTCATCTCTATAACAACACACAGTCATCTCTATAACAACACACAGTCATCTCTATAACAACACACAGTTATCTCTATAACAACACACACTTATCTCTATAACAACACACAGTCATCTCTATAACAACACACAGTTATCTCTATATCAACACACAGTCATCTCTATAACAACACACAGTTATCTCTATAACAACACACAGTTATCTCTATAACAACACACAGTTATCTCTATAACAACACACAGTCATCTCTATAACAACACACAGTTATCTCTATAACAACACACAGTCATCTCTATAACAACACACAGTTATCTCTATAACAACACACAGTTATCTCTATAACAACACACACTTATCTCTATAACAACACACAGTTATCTCTATAACAACACAGAGTTATCTCTATAACAACACACAGTCATTTCTATAACAACACACAGTCATCTCTATAACAACACACAGTCATCTCTATAACAACACACAGTTATCTCTATAACAACACACACTTATCTCTATAAACAAACACACAGTCATCTCTATAAAAACACACAGTCATCTCTATAACCACACAGTCATCTCTATAACAACACACAGTTATCTCTATAACAACACACAGTTATCTCTATAACAACACACAGTCATCTCTATAACAACACACAGTTATCTCTATAACAACACACAGTTATCTCTATAACAACACACAGTTATCTCTATAACAACACACAGTCATCTCTATAACAACACACAGTCATCTCTATAACAACACACAGTTATCTCTATAACAACACACAGTTATCTCTATAACAACACACAGTTATCTCTATAACAACACACAGTCATCTCTATAACAACACACAGTTATCTCTATAACAACACACAGTTATCTCTATAACAACACACAGTCATCTCTATAACAACACACAGTTATCTCTATAACAACACACAGTTATTTCTATAACAACACACAGTTATCTCTATAACAACACACAGTTATCTCTATAACAACACACAGTCATCTCTATAACAACACACAGTTATCTCTATAACAACACACAGTTATCTCTATAACAACACACAGTTATCTCTATAACAACACACAGTCATCTCTATAACAACACACAGTTATCTCTATAACAACACACAGTCATCTCTATAACAACACACAGTTATCTCTATAACAACACACAGTTATCTCTATAACAACACACAGTTATCTCTATAACAACACACAGTTATCTCTATAACAACACACAGTCATCTCTATAACAACACACAGTTATCTCTATAACAACACACAGTCATCTCTATAACAACACACAGTTATTTCTATAACAACACACAGTCATCTCTATAACAACACACAGTTATCTCTATAACAACACACAGTCATCTCTATAACAACACACAGTTATCTCTATAACAACACACAGTTATCTCTATAACAACACACAGTTATCTCTATAACAACACACAGTCATCTCTATAACAACACACAGTCATCTCTATAACAACACACAGTCATCTCTATAACAACACACAGTTATCTCTATAACAACACACACTTATCTCTATAACAACACACAGTCATCTCTATAACAACACACAGTTATCTCTATATCAACACACAGTCATCTCTATAACAACACACAGTTATCTCTATAACAACACACAGTTATCTCTATAACAACACACAGTTATCTCTATAACAACACACAGTCATCTCTATAACAACACACAGTTATCTCTATAACAACACACAGTCATCTCTATAACAACACACAGTTATCTCTATAACAACACACAGTTATCTCTATAACAACACACACTTATCTCTATAACAACACACAGTTATCTCTATAACAACACAGAGTTATCTCTATAACAACACACAGTCATTTCTATAACAACACACAGTCATCTCTATAACAACACACAGTCATCTCTATAACAACACACAGTTATCTCTATAACAACACACACTTATCTCTATAAAAACACACAGTCATCTCTATAACAACACACAGTCATCTCTATAACAACACACACTTATCTCTATAACAACACACACTTATCTCTATAACAACACACAGTCATCTCTATAACAACACACAGTCATCTCTATAACAACACACAGTTATCTCTATAACAACACACAGTTATCTCTATAACAACACACAGTTATCTCTATAACAACACACAGTTATTTCTATAACAACACACAGTTATTTCTATAACAACACACAGTTATCTCTATAACAACACACAGTTATCTCTATAACAACACACAGTTATCTCTATAACAACACACAGTTATCTCTATAACAACACACAGTTATCTCTATAACAACACACAGTTATCTCTATAACAACACACAGTTATTTCTATAACAACACACAGTTATCTCTATAACGACACACAGTTATCTCTATAACAACACACAGTCATCTCTATAACAACACACAGTCATCTCTATAACAACACACAGTCATCTCTATAACAACACACAGTTATCTCTATAACAACACACAGTTATCTCTATAACAACACACAGTCATCTCTATAACAACACACAGTTATCTCTATAACAACACACAGTTATCTCTATAACAACACACAGTTATCTCTATAACAACACACAGTTATCTCTATAACAACACACAGTTATCTCTATAACAACACACAGTTATCTCTATAACAACACACAGTTATCTCTATAACAACACACAGTTATCTCTATAACAACACACAGTTATCTCTATAACAACACACAGTCATCTCTATAACAACACACAGTCATCTCTATAACAACACACAGTTATCTCTATAACAACACACAGTTATCTCTATAACAACACACAGTCATTTCTATAACAACACACAGTTATCTCTATAACAACACACAGTTATCTCTATAACAACACACAGTTATCTCTATAACAACACACAGTCATCTCTATAACAACACACAGTTATCTCTATAACAACACACAGTCATCTCTATAACAACACACAGTCATCTCTATAAAAACACACAGTTATCTCTATAACAACACACAGTTATCTCTATAACAACACACAGTCATCTCTATAACAACACACAGTTATCTCTATAACAACACACAGTTATCTCTATAACAACACACAGTTATTTCTATAACAACACACAGTTATCTCTATAACAACACACAGTTATCTCTATAACAACACACAGTTATCTCTATAACAACACACAGTTATCTCTATAACAACACACAGTTATCTCTATAACAACACACAGTTATTTCTATAACAACACACAGTTATCTCTATAACAACACACAGTCATCTCTATAACAACACACAGTTATTTCTATAACAACACACAGTCATTTCTATAACAACACACAGTTATCTCTATAACAACACACAGTCATTTCTATAACAACACACAGTTATCTCTATAACAACACACAGTTATTTCTATAATAACACACAGTTATCTCTATAACAACACACAGTCATCTCTATAACAACACACAGTCATCTCTATAACAACACACACTTATCTCTATAACAACACACAGTCATCTCTATAACAACACACAGTTATTTCTATAACAACACACAGTCATTTCTATAACAACACACAGTTATCTCTATAACAACACACAGTCATTTCTATAACAACACACAGTTATCTCTATAACAACACACAGTTATTTCTATAATAACACACAGTTATCTCTATAACAACACACAGTTATCTCTATAACAACACACAGTCATCTCTATAACAACACACAGTTATCTCTATAACAACACACAGTCATCTCTATAACAACACACAGTTATCTCTATAACAACACACAGTATCTCTATAACAACACACAGTTATCTCTATAACAACACACAGTTATCTCTATAACAACACACAGTTATCTCTATAACAACACACAGTTATCTCTATAACAACACACAGTTATCTCTATAACAACACACAGTTATCTCTATAACAACACACAGTCATCTCTATAACAACACACAGTATCTCTATAACAACACACAGTTATCTCTATAACAACACACAGTTATCTCTATAACAACACACAGTTATCTCTATAACAACACACAGTATCTCTATAACAACACACAGTCATCTCTATAACAACACACAGTCATCTCTATAACAACACACAGTTATCTCTATAACAACACACAGTTATCTCTATAACAACACACAGTTATCTCTATAACAACACACAGTTATCTCTATAACAACACACAGTTATCTCTATAACAACACACAGTCATCTCTATAACAACACACAGTTATCTCTATAACAACACACAGTCATCTCTATAACAACACACAGTTATCTCTATAACAACACACAGTTATCTCTATAACAACACACAGTTATCTCTATAACAACACACAGTTATCTCTATAACAACACACAGTTATCTCTATAACAACACACAGTTATCTCTATAACAACACACAGTCATCTCTATAACAACACACAGTTATCTCTATAACAACACACAGTTATCTCTATAACAACACACAGTTATCTCTATAACAACACACAGTTATCTCTATAACAACACACAGTATCTCTATAACAACACACAGTTATCTATAACAACACACAGTATCTCTATAACAACACACAGTTATCTCTATAACAACACACAGTTATCTCTATAACAACACACAGTTATCTCTATAACAACACACAGTTATCTCTATAACAACACACAGTCATCTCTATAACAACACACAGTTATCTCTATAACAACACACAGTTATCTCTATAACAACACACAGTTATCTCTATAACAACACACAGTCATCTCTATAACAACACACAGTTATCTCTATAACAACACACAGTCATCTCTATAACAACACACAGTTATTTCTATAACAACACACAGTTATCTCTATAACAACACACAGTTATCTCTATAAACAACACACAGTTATCTCTATAACAACACACAGTTATCTCTATAACAACACACAGTTATCTCTATAACAACACACAGTTATCTCTATAACAACACACAGTCATCTCTATAACAACACACAGTTATCTCTATAACAACACACAGTCATCTCTATAACAACACACAGTTATCTCTATAACAACACACAGTATCTCTATAACAACACACAGTCATCTCTATAACAACACACAGTTATCTCTATAACAACACACAGTTATCTCTATAACAACACACAGTTATCTCTATAACAACACACAGTTATCTCTATAACAACACACAGTTATCTCTATAACAACACACAGTCATCTCTATAACAACACACAGTTATCTCTATAACAACACACAGTATCTCTATAACAACACACAGTTATCTCTATAACAACACACAGTCATCTCTATAACAACACACATCAGTTATCTCTATAACAACACACAGTTATCTCTATAACAACACACAGTTATCTCTATAACAACACACAGTTATCTCTATAACAACACACAGTTATCTCTATAACAACACACAGTTATCTCTATAACAACACACAGTTATCTCTATAACAACACACAGTCTATCTCTATAACAACACACAGTATCTCTATAACAACACACAGTTATCTCTATAACAACACACAGTCATCTCTATAACAACACACAGTTATCTCTATAACAACACACAGTTATCTCTATAACAACACACAGTTTCTC
>CALYLW010000015.1:1845921-1986939 GCA_944989445.1 Ampullaceana balthica | reverse complement strand
AGTTATCTCTATAACAACACACAGTTGTCTCCTCGTGCCATGTGTTCGCGCCCCCGTAGCTTTATTTAATTGAACAGTACATGAATGTGAACATCTCAGAATAAACACTTACACAAATCTCTGATCGAAACTTTGTCCCGGCAAAATGGGGCACTGGGTGATGTAAGGGACGCCGTCACTGTGTGGTGTGCCGCACTGTCTGACGCCGTGGAAGTGAACTGAAGTTGACTCCTGTAATGAACGGAGATTGACTCCTGAAGCTCAAAGTTACCACGTGTTAACGTGATCTTTATTTTCATCATTTAATTTTGTTTATTTGAGTAAGAGACATTGAAATATGAGTACAACTCTAGTCATACGTTACATGCGCTCTATCCTGGTCAGAAAAGTTATTTCAGTCTGACTGTTCCATGGCCCGGGGCATCACTAGGGGGGGGGTGGGGGTTTCGAGGAGTGCGGACCGCACCGAGGTGACACCATCACAAGGGGTAACACCAACATGTAATAGTATGTATGTTTCCGATATTCGACACTGGCAGACTCGGAGGAGATCTGTGTTGTAAGTCGTGGGGTGGGTGACACCATGAGCTACCGCACTGGGTGACACCATGAGCTACCGCACTGGGTGACACCATGAGCTACCGCACTGGGTGACACCATGAGCTACCGCACTGGGTGACACCATGAGCTACCGCACTGGGTGACACCATGAGCTACCGCACTAGGTGACACCATGAGCTATCGCACTGTGTGACACCATGAGCTACCGCACTGTGTGACACCATGAGCTACCGCACTGGGTGACACCATGAGCTACCGCACTGGGTGACACCATGAAATACCGCACTGGGTGACACCATGAGCTACCGCACTGGGTGACACCATGAGCTACCGCACTGGGTGATGTGAGAGACGTGTTGTTGTGTTTATATTGAATGAGAATGCAATGACTTGACCTAGTATGAAACACGTGGGTTGTGAGTTGAACTGTAAGCGTGCTGGTCGAGGACTGAGAGAATAGCTGGCTATAAATGTACGGTTCATGAGGCAACCGGGGTGGATTGCAGTGGATGGCATACGAGCTGTTTAGGAAGTTAATTGTACAGTTGATCACAGTGAATTGTATATAGTAATTAAAGACAGTTGTTAACCAGACCACAGTGTGTTAAAGCCTTGTCACATGACCAGCCACAAGTTCTATTACAGGTGACACCAACCCTAGTGACGCCTCTGGCATGGCCTTCCACCTCTATGCTTTGACCCCCAATATCAAAATGCACAATTTGAACGTCAGTCATTAATAATAATAAAATAACGCTATTCGTTTAGTTATATAACGCTATTCGTTTAGTTATATAACGCTATTCGTTTAGTTATATAACGCTATTCGTTTAGTTATATAACGCTATTCGTTTAGTTATATAACGCTATTCGTTTAGTTATATAACGCTATTCGTTTAGTTATATAACGCTATTCGTTTAGTTATATAACGCTATTCGTTTAGTTATATAACGCTATTCGTTTAGTTATATAACGCTATTCGTTTAGTTATATAACGCTATTCGTTTAGTTATATAACGCTATTCGTTTAGTTATATAACGCTATTCGTTTAGTTATAGTTGTATTAGATTATTTAGTTGCTTATTGTTTGTGTATAAAAAATATATATGTCATCTAAACATGGTAAGTTTAGGTCTCGCAAGACGTCCCAGAACAAAGAAAGTTTCGGCAAAAGGCCCTGAAATTGATGCCCAGGGGATGCGAAAAAGAGGTCATCCAAGAAACAATTGGCGCCGAGAATTGGAGGAGGAAGACATCAAGAGAAGTGGCTCTGTAATATCTTGTCAGACCTATAGATACCCAGTTAAATAACATACATATGTCAGACCTATAGATACCCAGTTAACTAACATGCATACGTATTTTGATTACAGTCTCTCCCATATTTAGCTTGTTTGTGTACACTTTTTTGCTAAGTAAACGACTAATTAATTTGATTTCAATTCTGGAAAGCTCAAGAGTTTGGTGCAACATAATATATTTTATATAAAACACTAGCCCTGTGTACTTGCATGCATCATTTTGTTGATGACTCTAACGTGAACTATCTGACCTCTGTACACGTGCAGGGCAGGTCCGGGTATGGTCCCATTGAACGTCATAACGAGGCGAGGCTCGTAGAAACCGTCTGCTGTGATGACCTCTGACATTGGTAACTGAGAGGCATCTTGGGAAACATTGACGTCATACCTGCAGAAATTACAATTTTCCATCTGTAATCGTATCCAGATTTGGTTAAATTGTTATATTGTCATATTGTTATATTGTTATATTGTTACTCATTGATAACTAAACAAGGTGTGAGTAAGCCTGATCTAAAAGAAAACAAACGTGTCTTCTTTAAGCAATAATGGAATATCATAAGACATTTTCAGAAGCCCATGTATGGAGTAGTGTAACGAAAATCCAAAGACTATCTATATATTAAACCTGTTCATTTATCTACCATAAATTTTGAAAATTAATTCTCTGAGTCACAAATGCACAATCACGAATAATAGAAGTCATTTATAATAATTTTCAATAATAAATCAACAGCAAAATTTAGCCATTATAGGGTTAAAGTTTTTTGTTGTTGCTTTTGTTTTTATTTTATTTTATTTTAATATTATTTTTTTTTGGGGGGTGGTGGTGGGGGGGTGTGTGGTGATGTAAAAAAGGGAGGGGAGGGGAATTCTGTTCAACAAGTATTAAACAAGAAGAAAGGAAATAAATTTGCTCCATAGTTAAAGGTTAAATTATAATCTAAAACATAATAAAAACTGCAAAATTTACATGTATTTCCCTGTAAAGTTTCATAAATACATGATTCTAAAAAGCCGTTTTTTCCCTTATTAATGCTAAATTGTTTAACGTTATTAAATTGCAGGACACAAAAGCCATTGTACGAACTAACTTATTTTTTAAGTTTAGTAAATTACAGGGGCGTATGGGCCGAAATCTGATGACGTACTTGTACAATCTTCCTTGATCTGATTTGACGAGGTCTCTGTTCCACATCATCGTTAACCCATAGTCGACCACCAACACAAAGTGACAGTCGGTCTCCGCCTCCTTGCACCAGGTTTCTGTCAGGTGTGCTGAGATGTCCGATAGAATACATGTGAGTAGTACGCACACGGACACAAGTCTACTCAACATCGTGATCTTTAGTCTATCTGGACAGAGGAAACAGATAATACATGTGAGTAGTGCGCACACGGACACAAGTCTACTCAACATCGTGATCTTTAGTCTATCTGGACAGAGGAAACAGATAATACATGTGAGTAGTGCGCACACGGACACAAGTCTACTCAACATCGTCATCTTTAGTCTATCTGGACAGAGGAAACAGATAGCAAGGACATTACACAGACTTCTTACGATACGAATGGCAGCAATAAAAATCATTATTATTAGGCGTAAAAAATTTTTTAACGCTTACAAATCAACTAAACAAGGTGTGAGTAAGGCTGAGACAAAAGACAACGCAAGAGTCTTCTTTATCAAACACAAAAAACAAGAATATAAAAGGGTGTTCTTGAGCCTGGCAACACGAAACAAAAACAAAAAGCCTTCGTCAACGAACAAACAAAACAAGAATAGTAGTTTTAGGATAAAGATTTAAAATAGCTGCAACCTATGGCGGATTAAGAGGGGGGGCTGAACGGGCTAAAGCCAGGGGCCCTCGATGATTTAGGAGCCCCCAAATTTAGTATATTTTATAACAAAAATGGACAAATGTTTACACGAATTACTGAAAATATGATAAACTAGCGCATCACCCGTCAAAAATGACGGAAGTTTTCAGCTGAAATCTATTTATTTTATTTTTAAAAAGCAATTTTTTAGGGCGCCTACGGCGCTGACCTTTTTCAAAAGCCCAACTAACTTGTCCTTGTTTGGATAAATACGAAATATTAAACTTTCTGAAATGTACATGAAGTATTTTATAATAGGGGCTGTAGGGCGCCTACGGCACCCCCTTTGTTTTTTTTATATTTTATAATTAACCATCATCAAATCCTCTTTTTACATTGTTCCCTTTTCCAAAATTAAAATATGAGCGAAAACAATGACGTCATATTTTTTTTTACAGCGCATCTTTAATTTGCACACCTTTTGATGCATTGGTGCAGTAATTTGGTGCGCTGCTTTCTAAAATTATTAGCGTCACGGACAGACACTACAGACGTGACATTTCAAATTATATAAGTTTATTCATAAAATCTTATCTATTATTATTATTATTATTAATCTGATCTCTATTCCGATACGATAGTCTTAAAATAGCTAAGGGAAAAACCAGATTTGATAGTCTCATTAAGAGAGATTATTAAAGAATATTAGTTATATATCTTAAATTGACATATTTTTGGTCTAGCCCCGTGGTCTAATCGGAAGTATATATAGGCTTTTGCTGGCAGCGGTCGCGGGATGTGGCTTTTTTTTTAATTTTATTTTTAATTGTCTTTTACACTCAGTTTTATTTTATGATACCGGCAAACAGTTAATTCTTCGTTTTCGGGTGTGCGTTTTTTTCATGAATAAACTTTTTGGCTGAATAGTTACAAGTTACAGTCTTATATTAGCTGCTAGCAATCATTATATCTAAAGGTACACTGGCTGGATAGGGCCCCAGTTTAAATTGCAGTCCGGGGCCCCGTGCAGTCTTAACCCACCCCTGGCTGCAACTGGGATCCAGACTTCAGTCATTGAGTAAAGAAGTGATGATCTTGAGAGTATTATTTATGTCTAACAGTGAAATGGGGCCGTCCAAAAATGACGTCATTTATGGAAGGCCCCAATATGTATCTTTAAATTTCAAATTCATAGAAATTTTCAATTTGAACTCAATTTTTATGTCTCACCGATTTAGAATAAAACACTGATAGTATCATTAGATAAATAAATTCAAGTACGGGAACCTTACCAGAAAATGTCTTGATTTTGCGACATCGTTTTAGTTTTGCCGATTCTGTGTTAATATAAATACAAGCTATTTGACCAAAACAACCAAAGTACAGCAATGTTTAGAGAGACAACACGTTTGGCTATCACTCCGGGCGTAATCGATAATTTCCCATGCCATCTGTAGGTAGGTATGACAATAGCGAATGATAGTTAGTTTGAGAGATTATTTCCTTACACGCTGACCGACTAGGGCTAAGCGCAGATGTCACTTGACGCAGTAAAACAATGGAACTTTTCCCACTTAAAAGTTTTCCTCTCTAACACAGTCATGGGTCATGTCATATGTGTAGAGTTCTATTAACAGAATGATGGAGCACCAAATAAGTGACGTGGTTGCGTTGTCTCGCTGCAATACACAATGGGAAGAAAATCTATACGCTTGGGGAGTCTCATATTTTAGTGATTATTGATCCTTTTTTTTCATTTATTTTTATATATATATATATTTTTTTTTGACTGGTTAAAATCGAAGTGTCATTTACAGATAGATCTAACGACTGATTATTTACTGGAATAAAAGATTAAAAGATTGACTTAATTCGTTGGCCAATTAGGAAAGTCAGACTGTGCTGTTGGCTTAACTTGATAAAGCCACACTACCTACCTCTCTTATTTTTATGTTGGTGTTCATTGTCATTTAAATAGTTCCAATTTTTTTTTACAAGCCTGGAAGAGAATTTATTAAGTGTGAAGGATCATCTCTTAAAACTCAATAAGAGGTATTACATCAATGTTAAAGGTTAATTTTTCAGTTGATGAATGGAACAGAAGTAAACAGCACATGGCACATTCTCACATGGCACATTCTCACATGGCACATTCTCACATGGCACATTCTCACATGGCACATTCTCACATGGCACATTCTCACATGGCACATTCTCACATGGCACATTCTCACATGGCACATTCTCACATGGCACATTCTCACATGGCACATTGCCACGTGATGACCTCGTTGGTGCTGACAAGATTTGTTGTTTTTCTGCAAACAATTCATGATGGTATAAGGCCGAAAGTTCGCACTCTCTGACTATGGCGGTCAATGGTCGGAAATAATCCAACGGCCCGGAGTTCGCTCGCTCATGATTTCGCTTATCTGAAAACTGATAAATCTTTTTTAAGATTTACAACTCAAATTGATGTACTCACTTCGTCTCGTAAGTACAAAAATAAACCCTACCCCCCCCCTCACCACGGTCAAGTTCTGGATTAACTTTGTTTATAAATATGGGACTCTAGACCAGTGGCGTAACTAGGGGGGTGCGGTGGGGGCGGGCCGCCCCGGGTGACACCATCAGGGAGGTGACACCAAATCTAAAATATTACTGTATACAATTTTAGGTCAACAAAGGAGATGGCTAATTTTTTTCACCTAGGAAAAAAAAATACGAAATGCAATGAAATACGTTAAACGCGAAAACTCATTAATAAAATAATATCAGTTAACATTCTATAATTAAAAAATGTCTCACCAAAAGTAAGTCAATTAACACCTAAATTTTGGACACCTTCAAAAGAAAGACGTTTTTTTTTCTTAAAATTAATAAATGTTCTTAAAGTTTGACGGATAAGACTTAACCTTAAAAAATTTCATTCAATTAATTAATAAACTAACTTTTTTAGTTCAAGGCTTGTCTGACATATGTTTGGAACATTGTGCTTTTTACTACGTTTTTATTAGCTCGCTTTCGTTGGTGAGGCATTTTCCAAGATTTTTTCAAATCTGCCAACGTAAAATTGAACCACTTCTGATGGTCCTAGAGATCTGAAAATTTTACCACAGATAGATCTTGGATGACAATGCATTGTATCAAAATTTCAGATTGATCAAATCTGAAAATTTTACCACAGATAGATCTTGGATGACAATGCATTGTATCAAAATTTCAGATTGATCAAATGTACTGTTATTAAATTATTGAACTTTTAAGTTTATCTATAGTCTATATAAAAGCATATGTACCGTCGGCTTTTGTTGACATCTGTGAGTTCGCCCCGTGACCACATCACAATGTTTTTAAAACGTTGGGCGGGCGCTTGTGAGGTGTTTGGTAAAATAAATAGAGGTAAAAAAAATATTTTTAAAAACCAGGTTGTTAGAAGTGGACTAAAAAGAATAAAATAAATAGAAGTAAAAAAAAGAGTTTTAAAAACCACGTTTTTATAAGCGGACTAAAAAGAAGAAAATAATTTAAAACTTATTAGTTCAAGTACTTCGATTTAATATGACTAAAAACGTGGGGTGGGTGTTTGGTATAAAAATTAAAGATTTCTAATGTAGAAGGCAAAAGAGAGATCTATAAGTGAGAGAATGAGTGAACCGCATATGTTAAACCTCATAAGCGCCCGCCCCACGTTTTTAGTCATATTAAATCGAAGTACTTGAACTAATAAGTTTTAAATTATTTTCTTCTTTTTAGTCCGCTTATAAAAACGTGGTTTTTAAAATTCTTTTTTTTACTTCTATTTATTAAAATTGTTGTCACGTGTCTTTAAAGAGGGCACGATGAAAGAGTGACAACAAATGGGTGCAAACATAAGAGCTCTATACCTCGTTGGTAGTCCCTCTTGAAACATTAGCATCTATTAGAAAAATCCCCTCCAATCTTCATCTGCGCTCTTTTTTGTTTGACATTTTACGGGTCACCGACACGTATTTTTTTAATTAGTAAGTTACACTAAAACAACACTTTAAAGAAGACAAATTACAAAATGTGTCGCGTTTACAGTGGCGTCATTAGGGGAATGCGAGGGGGCGGACCGCACCAGGTGACACGATCAAAAGGGATGACACCAAAGTGTAAAATTCTGTATATTCCCGTTATTTAGCACTGTGAGCCTCGGAGGAGTTCTATGGGTTAAGTCGTGAGGGGTGACACCATGAGCTACCGCCCCGGATGACACCAACCCTAGTGACGCCTCTGCTCTAGACTTTGATGGATGCGTTTTGAAACAGTTGATAATCACAGCAATGATACGATGACTCATTATATGTATCCCCAACAAGAGACACTGTAAGTCACTATACGACAATGAAGTGACTAAATATAGCCTGGGTGTGCTATAAAGTAATACTACAATAGTGAAGTGTTTAAATATAGCCTGGGTGTGCTATAAAGTAATATTACAATAGTGAAGTGTCTAAATATAGCCAGGGTGTGCTATAAAGTAATACTACAATAGTGAAGTGTCTAAATATAGCCTGAGTGTGCTATAAAGTAATACTACAATAGTGAAGTGTCTAAATATAGCCTGAGTGTGCTATAAAGTAACACTACAACATGGAACTAATAAGATAGACTGATTAGTTTTCTGAAAGTTATTTATTAACATCTCAATCAAATGTCAACCAAATAAAACACAAAGTAGGACTACAACAGTAACACCACAACAGCGAAGTGATGTGCTATCTGTATGACCTTTTGTTAGTCACGTCCCGTCATTTGATAGCTCAACAATTATTGTCTTGGCTCACAGAACTGTGTGTTCACCATCACGCGTTTAATTAGGTCGGTTTTTGTTGTGTTTTTTTTCCCGCAATAGTTTCTGTTAATTTTCTCGTGTGCGTTTTTCTCCCTTAACACGTGTGTCCTAGCGAGCAAGCGTTTAGCGAAAAAAAAATCTAACCATAGGAATGCATCTAAAGTCTAAAGTCTAACAAAAATATACAACAATAGTTTATTTAAAACAAGATTTAAATAGTCTAAGCCATACCATAAAATAGCTTAATAGGATTTTTAATTGATTTCCAGCTAAATTACTTAATGTTGGAACATGTCATTAAATGCCTAGAATTAGATGTCACACCACAAACAAATTAAAATAACGATTCATTTTAAGACACAGGTGAAAGTTTCAAAAAATACATCAATAAACATACAAAATATAGATAATTTAGATTTTTTTAAAATTTCAGGCAACGCTATAAGGTTACTTCATAACTGAACAAAGCTCACGGGTAGCTGACTTTAACTACCATGACTAAATAAGTTCATGTTGTGGTTGAAATAATTAAGTTCGGAGTTCGAAATAGATTTAGAGTACAATAGATTTCGCTTTGCTTCGGTTGCAGACAATGGAATTTTTTAAAGACAGTTTCAGTAACACCAACGTAATATTTTGAATATTTTCAGTTATACACTTTCAACTGCAACAAGTGAAGACACATTTTCGAAGTATAATTTCAATATTCAATAAGCTTTACAACTCCACATGGACAGCATGCAGATATAAAGTTTACCTTTGTTTGTTTGTTTGTGTTTTGTTTATTTTATATTTTTTTTAAATTTCCCCCCAATGATTATTTACAGATTTATTTCAAATCTAATGTAGATCTATATCCTGTATATCCTTTGTGAACAATGACGTCTCCCTTGTTACTGAAATCTAATGTAGATCTATATCCTGTATATCCTTTGTGAACAATGACGTCTCCCTTGTTACTGAAATCTAATGTAGATCTATATCCTGTATATCCTTTGTGAACAATGACGTCTCCCTTGTTACTGAAATCTAATGTAGATCTATATCCTGTATATCCTTGTGAACAATGACGTCTCCCTTGTTACTGAAATCTAATGTAGATCTATATCCTGTATATCCTTGTGAACAATGACGTCTCCCTTGTTACTGAAATCTCTCCCAAAAATCAAATATAAAATAAAGTTACATTTATCCAGCATTTTTTCCTTTTCAATATTTATAAAATTGTATTATTATATTTTAGTAACTGCTTTATTACAATGCGCATGCCCATAGTAATTAAGATTCATTCTTGCGTTTTTTTCCTGCTTTTTAATTTATTTTATTTTGGTTGATTTTAGTTGCAATACGCGGAATGTAAACTTCTCATTCAACGATATATGAAATATAGTCTTAGTAGTAGATGAACCTCGCTACAACCTTTTACACCATACCACTGCGTATTAATGCTATACATATGAACCACGCTATAACCTTTTACACCATACCACTACGTATTAATGCTATACATATGAACCATGCTATAACCTTTTACACCATAACAGTATGTATTAATGCTATACATATGAACCACGCTATAACCTTTTACACCATAACAGTATGTATTAATGCTATACATATGAACCACGCTATAACCTTTTACGCCATAACAGTATGTATTAATGCTATACATATGAACCATGCTATAACCTTTTACACCATAACAGTATGTATTAATGCTATACATATGAACAACGCTATAACCTTTTACACCATAACAGTATGTATTAATGCTATACATATGAACCACGCTATAACCTTTTACACCATAACAGTATGTATTAATGCTATACATATGAACCACGCTATAACCTTTTACACCATAACAGTATGTATTAATGCTATACATATGAACCACGCTATAACCTTTTACGCCATAACAGTATGTATTAATGCTATACATATGAACCATGCTATAACCTTTTACACCATAACAGTATGTATTAATGCTATACATATGAACCACGCTATAACCTTTTACACCATAACAATACGTATTTATGCTATACATTTCTCTTTATACGTTCTCTCCACACAGTTCCTTCACAAATTTGCCTTCATAAAGTGATCTGCACATAGTTCCCTTCACATAGCTCATTGAAACTTCCCCGTAAAGCCAGTTCCTTTGACACATTACGTGCGCATGAACACACAGAAATATTAGTCTGTTTAAATCTGACTGCCACGCGAGTCTCTGGCTTACCAGGAGACTTATTTAACATATTTTAACATGGTACCCATTAATGATAATTGAGCTTCTCGTTGTTAACCAATCAGGACCTTTCTCCCGATTGACTGCAGAGAATGTACTCTATTAATTTTATACACAGCCACCATTCACTGTCATACCTATATACAGATGACTGTTTCTATGTTGTACATACTTGACAGACAACGTGTTAACTGTGGAGAATTTATAAATTTTCCCAAAGACAATTTTTAACGTGTAACACACCTACAGTTTAACTGCATCTATGTTGGCTATAGTTAACAGGCAATATGTTAACTACAGATAAAATACTCTATTACTTTTTACCCAAACATGAAAACTATGTTACAGACAGATAACTGTATCTATGTTGGCAGTTGGCCATAGTCAACGGATAATATGATAACTACAGATAATTTACTCTATTACTTTTACCAACAGTCAATATTCATCATGTTGCCTACAGATAACTGTATAAATTTTCATGTTAACAGCAGACGACTAACTCATGGTAATCACAAAAAAACGTTTACATACACTTTCAGACTTCAACAAATCTTACCTTGACCTTAAAACACCTAATTTAGCAGAGGTGTATGAATCCAGTTCGAATCATTTAGCACTATCATTCCTGGGCCACCCCGACTATTTAACCGACTGTTTAAACGTGGTAGGTGTGGGTGTCAGGCCTTGAGTCTTGCTCTAAAATTAGGGTCGTATCTACGTGACCATTTTCAGTTGAACCGTTTCCTTTTCTTATTGAAAAAATACGGGAAGGGGTTGGGACATAATTTTTGCTTATCTCTAGAGCAGTGGTTCTCTAAATAACTGAATGGTTCTGTGGGAATTTAGGAATAGGGAGGAAGAGGGTGATATGTAGGCAAGTGTCTAAACAACCAGGAAGAATAAAATACATGACAGGACACATGTTATCGATTCGGTTCGTTCCGGTTGAATTCATTCATTAACTAAACTATGTCAACATGACCTGTTTTGTATGTGTAAGTACAACAAAAATGGATCAGTTAAAAGTAGACCTAAATACCCACTACGTAGCCAAACGACTAACGGTGTTCAAAAGAATGATTTGGATAAATCCCTATGAAAAAAGTAACGTTCGTTATGAAATGAGAGTTTCATCGCTATTGGCGGAGAGTACAAATGTTAATGGAAGTGCACTGTGTGAAAGGGAGACAACTTCTTAGGTTCCAGTCCCAACGTTTAGCTGTTTCATCCAAGAGGTGAAGTTTTGTTTTTTTAATTATGTGGGTTCTGGAAGACTTTCAGTTCATTTATATGTCAAGTCTTCAATTCTGTGGGTTCTAGAAGACTTTCAGCTCATTTATATGTCAGGACTTCCATTATGTGGGTTCTAGAGGACTTTCCGTTCATATATGTGTCGAGTCTTCCAATACATACCTAATTTAAAAACACATCATTACATAATCCATTTTTAAAGTAATATAATTGTGTAATGATGTTATTTTTTGCGTTCCATTTTTAAAGTAATATAAACAAAAAAAATAATTTTATTTGGTGTGTGTTCTGGGGTTGGTGTGTGTCCTCTAAATAATGTGTGTTGTTGGAATGATGAGTGTTCTAAAAAATGTGTTCACTGATGTTTATATGTGTCCTGTGAATGATGTGTGCTTTGGGTAATATGTGTGATCTGTGGTTACTTTCTCGCCCAAACAATGACAAGGCTATGATAGGCCGTTCAGGCTAGTTAATAAAATAACACACAACAGAAACTGTTCATTCCTGCAAACTACAAGTAATGGCCGCAATAAGCTTTCAAAACAATCAGTTGATTCAACAAGTAACACATCTGTGTCTATTGCCCCCTGTCCTCAAACTTCCAGTTACTAATACCCCCAATAACCCGCCCTACGAAATATCCTGTTCACAGAAGAATTGGCCAACCCCTAAACACTGACAGGATTGATACAAATCATTCACCATTGCCCATTAACTTATTAAATGAAGGCTTAAGGCATTGGGCATGACTCCTGGGAGGCAGCAGCCAGCGACCGAGCCTCCTGGTGCCTTAGAATACGGAGCGGCGCTGCAGTCTGTGAGGCAAACAGGCAACAGATTTCCAAGTCCAGACGACAGATTTCCAAGTCCAGACGACAGACCTGGAAGGATCGTGCTTGAAACCCTCCTGATGGCATCCCAACTATTATTTGTCCGGCCTGTGGACGCACATTTCGGGGAGGAATAGGTCTAATAAACCACCAAAGGACACACCAAGCTGCCAAAGGACTTGGCTAATTTGATGATAATGGTCCTCGTCGATCATGGCGGACAAAAAACACAAATAGCACAAATAAAACAAAAAACACACATAACACAAATAACACAAATAACACACATAACACACTTAACACAAATAACAAACATATAGAAGAATAAGAAAGAAGAGGAAATAAAACGGGGTTGGTCAGAAACTCTTTTAGAGCCGCTGGGTTAAAATGATAGGGAGGGGCTAGGAGACTGACGTGGACGGGATAGCTGCCTTTATCCTGGATTAGATTTTCTAATGTGATAAGAAATTGTGTCGGTAGAAACGTTTCAACTTTCCCCCGCTACGATAAACATACTTGCATTAATAGCTGCTATCATCTGTAAATATAGCGGACTGTAAACCCAAGGGAACATAACTAGTTTCATGGGCTTTTCATTCAATCCGCTAAAATCTAGATTCTAGAATAACTAATACTTGTGACACGGAAGTAAAAAAGCTTAGGTGTGTATCAAATGTGTGTCTGCGTATCATGCCATGCGCTCGCATGTTAATTTAGTTGCGTTGCCTAATAGTTACACAGATGTGAAAAGATTACATGAACACACATAATAAAAGATGGCCAATTGAGTAAAAGAGGAAGACTGGCAGTTAGCTTCGGGATCTCGCATTCAGAAAAAAACATTCATAAAACACTCAAAAGTTTCGACCACAAATTTTATTTTAACCACTTTAACAATGTGAGTCTTCATTGAACAAACAAAAGACCTTCAACTTAGAACCTCTAGCTTTAAACCCCCCCCCCACCCAATTCCCTCTATCAACATAGGCAGATCCACGTGAGAAGGTCGATAACGGTTGCACTCACACCTCCTATTGGGCCCTTCTGGTCTAATCATAGAATAGACACCATTTGAATAGTTGTGTCGTTTTGTTTTGTTCATTCTAATCAATAGCTCGTTGATAGTTCAAGTCTTGACTGTGTCACACATGTTCCTTTATTGCCCATCGCCTGGAGAAGACCGCACGTGCACCAAGTTAACCAACCACCGCGTGCAGGATTTCACAACAGGTCAGAACTGAAAAGTTCCGTGCACACACACATACAGACACACACAAACACACATACATAAGATATGTGACACTGACAACCCCGCAAGTTCAGCGGCGTATAGCACGTGGGGCAACATAAAAAATTTCGATGACGGACTTGCTGCTGACTTCACGATTGGTATACTAGGGTTGGAAGGTGTTTCCCAACCTTTGTTGGTGGCGTCTATAGCCTAGTATTGTTGGATTGGTCAGCAGAAGTATAGCCGTCGAAGAGTCTGGTGAGAGGAGGGGGGAAAGGGACCCTAACACAATTGGAACCCTTCACTTTGATTGTGTGCAGAGGAGCCCCCGTATCAGTGGCGTAGCTAGAACTTTTGCCACCCGGGGCGGACTGCCCCCACCCACCGTCCCCCCCTAACTACGCCACTGCCCCGTATGCAGCTAAAAATGTAATACTACATGCAAAATAGAGAAAAGAAATGGAAATGTTGGCAAATGTACTTAGCTAGATATACGCTGGACTGCAACCTTATCTTATCTTATCTTATCTGTTTACAGACGCTCCTTCTATACAGAAGATTATTGCGTCCTACGCTTATCTATGGTTTGTGTTTAGTCCTGCATTTTTATTAGAGATTTAAATGTTGATAAAGTGTTGGTTTTCCTGGATTCTTCAGGCAACACATTCCACGCCCGAATTCCGGACGGGAAGAAGGAAAACTTGTATGTGTTTGTTCTTGCATACGGAATAAGAAAGGTGTTTTTATCCTTATGTCTATCTGAGGGTTGTATTAAGTTATCTTTGTGTTGTATTTCTAAATTAGAATTAATTGCTTTATGTATGATTACTACTTTGCTCTTGGTTCTTCTATCCTCTAGTGTTTCAAGGTTTAATGATTTAACTAATGGTGTTATTCTTGTCAGTTTTGAATATTCTCCAGTAATGAATCTGGCAGCTCTTTTTTTAATTTGTTCTAGTTTATCAATGTTTTCTTTGGTGGATGGGTCCCATACAGAAGATGCATATTCTAGTACAGGTCTCACAAAAGTGAGGTAGCATTTTAGTTTTATATCTCTATTACATTTGTTAAATTTTCTTTTATAAAGCCTAAGGTTTTGTTTGATTTTTTAATAACTTCATTGACATGGGGATTCCATGATAGTTTCTCATTTATTAAGACTTTTAGGCATTGTGCATCTTTAGTTTGGGTCAGTTCTTTTCCATGAATGTAATATTTTGAATTTAGAGGTAATTGGTAGAGTAATGAGACAAACAATTTGTGTATAGATAAACTCTAATTATTAAGCTTAACTTAAGACATGTATCTTATACGCTGCAGACCGCCGAGACGTTTTAATTTTGTATTCTGTCTTATTCATCGTATAATGGAGGACACTTTGAGCAGAAACAAATATACTTTACCGAAAATGAATTCTTATTTTACCCCTTGAATGAATGGTTTAATTAAAAAATGCATACGTCTCTAGTCTCTACCGTTTGTTTGCATCCTTATTGATGGGCATTCTTTTAGTTTTTACTGTCCATGTGCCTAAGTCCATAAAGTACGTCACGCTATTTTTGACCATTTTACCCCCCCCCCACCCATGTCACAAACTGTCACAAATCTCGGACAGTACGTCACACTTTCGAACAAAAATGTTGTTTTTTTTTATTTTAAAAAAAATTTAATATAAAACACTATGACGTCACACATGAACGGACCCCCTCTCCCCTGTCACAATCTGTCACACTTTCTTACACCTCTCCCCCCTCTGGAGCGTGACGTACTTTATGAACGGCCCCTAAGCTTTGCTTATGATATAATATGTGTTTATGTGTCTAAGTTTTGCTTTAAGGGAAACATGTGTTTATAAGTCTAAGATCTGCCTTATACATGTGTTGTTTAAGGAAACATAATGTTGTTGTTTTTTGTTTTTTTTCCAGATAAAGACATAAAACAAAACCTTTGACTGTGTATTTTTTCTTCTAACTAAATTTTATTATCTTAAAATATATTGTATTTAAGTAAACAATTGTAGCACTAAATAAAATATTTAGGGCTGCGGAAATTAACGATTAATTTCTCGATTAATCGTTAAAAATTTGTATCGATTAAAATTATTTTAATCGATAAAAATTCGATTAAAATTAAAGAAAATATCTTGTCTTATGTCTTATCTATACAGACGCCCCTTCTATACAGAAGATTAATGCGTCCACAGACCACGACGGTATGTTGGCAAGTGATGCAGCGTTCACAAGAATCGGCTATAAGGGTTCCACGCATTACCCAGCCGCCTTTATTTCCCTAACTAATGTTAGGTACCCATTCGGAGCTGGGTGGACTCAGGGACGCCCTAGGCCCCGGGAACAAATCCTTGCCTTCACAAGGATTCGAACCCGTGACAATCAGTACGCTAGCCGAGCGCGCATGCCACTCGACCAAAATATTTATAATAATTTTTTTAAATTTTATTAATAAATAATTAATTATTAATAATAATTTATATATTTTTTTACGTACAAATTTCTCCCACGTAATATTATTATTTATTGTATTAATTTATGTGGACCGGTAGACGAGCCGCAGACGTCAACTAAAAAATGGCTGACAGCATCAGCGCAGTTAAATTTAAACATAGAATTGGAAATGTCAGCAACCATTTTGTTTTTAAGCTAACTGCCGATGGCAACGTCGAAGATGGTGAAAAAAATTACTGTGTTCACTGACATAAACAATTCTCTTTTAAAGGATCAAATACACCTTCAGCACAAACATCCGATCAAGTATCAACACATTGTCATAAAATTAAGTTCAAAAAATTCTAAATTTTCAAGGTCTGTGAGACAGGGAAAAAAACTCAATAAAATTTTAAAAACATTACCTGTTTTTGTTACTGCCCTTGAAATGTTCAGTTTAATGACGTCATAAATTTCTATTTTGGGCTTTAATCGAAATTAACGATTAATTAATCGTTAATTTTTCAAAAGTTAACGATTAAATTTAAATTAATCGATAACAGCCCTAAAAATATTAAAATAATGAAGCATGAGATAAAAGTGTGTGTACTGTGTAAGGCTCTCAATCATTGAGTCAGCAAATGTAGCACTAGATTAATTTATTTTTATTTGAGTGGGGGGGGGGAGTCAGAAAAAGTACCACGAAATGAATAAAGGGCCGTCCATAAATGACGTCACGCGATTTCGGCAGATTTTTCACACCCAACTCTCGTCACATCGTCACAAAAAAATTAGACACCCCCTCTAATATGACATCACAAGCGTTGACCCCCCACCCCCTTAGGTGCTTGAAGTCATTTATGGACGGCCCCTAAGTATAAACATTTAAGTATTGTATGGAAGATTCAACAACTAAATGTAGCACTAGATTGTAGGAAGTCAGAAAAAGTAGCACGGAATGGATAAGTATGAACATGTAAGTACTGTATGGATAATTCAACAAAGGTGGCACTAGGATTGGGGGGGGGGATAGAAAGTCAGAAAAAGTAGCATGGAATGGATAAGTATGAACATGTAAGTACTGTATGGATAATTCAACAAAGGTGGCACTAGATTGGGGGGGGGGTAGAAAGTCAGAAAAGGTAGCACGGAATGGATAAGTATAAACATGTAAGTACTGTATGGATAATTCAACAAAGGTGGCACTAGTTTTGAGGGGGGGGGTAGAAAGTCAGAAAAGGTAGCACGGAATGGATAAGTATAAACATGTAATTACTGTATGGATGATTTAACAACTGTAGCACACCACACTAACTGTAGCACTATACTGAAGGTCACCACACTAACTGTAGCACTATACTGAAGGTCACCACACTAACTGTAGCACTATACTGAAGGTCACCACACTAACTGTAGCACTATACTGAAGGTCACCACACTAACTGTAGCACTATACTGAAGGTCACCACACTAACTGTAGCACTATACTGAAGGTCACCACACTAACTGTAGCACTATACTGAAGGTCACCACACTAACTGTAGCCATAAGATCCTTTTATGGTCAACATTAAATGCAAATAATGAACTATACATATATATTTAATTAAAACATTTACAAAATTATTCAAAACAACAGATTTTATTTGAACTGCATGACAACAATTTGATTCATACAAAAATGTTCATTTCATCAAAGTATTTCATTTGGGGGGGGAAAACAACTGGCCCTTTTGAGCTAAAAGAAGCTAAAAAAATATTCCAATCTTTTTATCTTTCATCATAGTGGTCTATGAATAGTATAGGTTGTCGCTACTAATATTTGGAGAAGAGCTATTAATGCATTTTTAAATACACCACCCCCCCCCCACACACACACTTTTGCAAAGCTCTTTTTGCTCTCAAGAGAAATAAACCAAAAAATGTAGAAATTAAATATTATAGTAATACTATCACAGTCAAAGTTTATTTCTGTACAAAAAATTTTATAAGTAGATACAATTTTAGATTCATCTTTCTTCGATGAAAATATTTTCTTGAGTCATTATTGAAAATTTTGATTATTGAACTTATTTCAAATATAGTTTACGATGGTCTTATTCAACCAAACTTATTTATTATTAATGACATCAAAGTTATTGAGTTATTTTCTTATAATTTTTTTAAAATGTTACCAAAAATTTATTGGCTCACTGTACAAACAAAATTAACTTTGGGAGTCAAACTATGGGAAATAAATTAAATTTTAGTTACTTTAATAGATAGAAAATCCTATTTGTAGTTAAGATAAACCATTTAGAATCAATTAAAACATTTCCATTTGACACAATGTGAAGCTTAAATTAAGATTAAGAATCAATGTCAAAATGGCTGTATGACAATTGTCATTAATTGAAATTTTAAAATGTGAGTGGTTTAATAGCAGAAAAATAAATCTTACAAGTACATATACCGGGGTACCACTGTATTATATTTCATAAGTAGTCTTGTTGGGTAAATGAAGGGAGAAATATTTCATTAAATAGGAAGTGTTGCAGAAAGAAACCTGGCAGGTGGTAGACTTCAAATCAGTTTACTTTTTCTTCTTTTTCCCTTTCTTCCCTTTTTTTCCTTTCTTTCCGCCCTTCTTTCCACCTTTCTTTCCTTTTTTGTCCTTGCCTCCACTTGCATCCTCTTCATCAGCTTGGGCAGCCTTGGCTCGTTTTTTGCCCATGGGAGTTTTACTATACCAGCTCTGAAAGATTCAAATGGTTTCTAATTATGTAAGGTATTGCAAAATATTAAAATAAAAAATATATAAAGAGAATGTGTTTCTGAGTTTTGAAATTTTTAATTCAAAACTTTTTGCAGAATTTATATAGTGAATCTTAATATAAATGAAAGTAAGATTAGATATGTGCATTGCATAAAAATATGTTTTTTCATGCCATTTTACTACACATAATGCCTTGCAATCTGTTTTTCAAAGTGTTTAAGATGATTTTTTAAAAATTTTAATGACGAAAATCTTGTTCATTTATTGTCAACATTAATTATTAATCAAACTTAACCATTGACTAGAACTAAATATCTTGACTTGAACAAAGACCAGATGACAACCTGATTGTTTCTTTTGTTGGGCTTTTATGTATGTTAGTTTAGCATGTAACATAAAACGAGTTGAGCAAATAACAGGATAGCATGATGGACTGCATTTTATTCTATTTTCTATTTTCTTTAAAAAATAATCTTAGAAATTAAAGATGCCAAAAATATATGAAGTTTGTTTGAACATGTAAGTTAGCTTCAAATTAATCAATCAATTTCAGAACTGTATTAAGATTAGAGTTTGATTCCCCCAAATCTCCTTGCCTTAAATGCTTCCTCTTCCTCTTTATAAATGGGGTCCAGCCGAGCTAGTGGTGCCAAAAACTCGATGGCTTGCAGAGGTCTCTTTGATAACTGTTGTATTCGTCTATCAGTCAAAACCTGGGACAATAATTCAACAGACAAGAATCAATATAAGTCCTTGGAAATGTTATTACTAAACTGTTTACCATTACATCTTTCCATTACATCTTACCATTACATCTTTCCACTCAACAAACAACTTTTCAAACTTCTTTTAAACTCGATGATCTCAACTTTCAGTTTTACCTGCTGAATGGCTGTGACCATATGACCAGCAGTGTAACCATCAGTGACTTTTGACAGTGAACTGACATCAATGGCATTGGACAGTTGACCACCAAATTTTAATATCAATTTTCTCCACAGCACTGTTGCAACAACAAAAATGTTATACAATAATAAAAACATGAAAAATTTTAATAATTTAAAAATGTGTTTAATCATTTTCTAGAATTTTAACTTGATGTGGAAGGACAGATTTTCTTTAAATGTTTAAAAAGCATATATTTGGACAAAGCCTCAGAAATATAAAAATGTTGCATATAACGACATGAAGATTAACTGGAAGGAATGATAATTTATTTGCATCTTTTACTTTCCCTTTTCTGTAAAATATCAATACAATTTATTTTTGCAAAATCTCAAGAATGTATCAAGTTCTAAGAAGAATGACTGCTCACGGTGCCTGGAAGCGTAATCAGGTCTGGGTATTAAAATGACCCTCTGGTAGCATCCAATGAGAGGTTTCATGTCTGCATCAAATGGACACCTGGTGCTGCCTACTAGTAGAATTCTGTCATCTGACTTGATGGCCTTGAGAGCTTTAGGAAGTTCTTTCTTTAATCTTTTTGGATCTGTCTGAAGTGATTCAACAAAAATTGTCAAACAACAGATGTAAAAAAATAAAATTCAAATTATGTTATTTATTGAGAGCAAAAGTTGTATATTTGTGAGCCAAGAATTTTTAGATCATTATCATATTTAAATTGAAACTTTTAATTTATCACAACTTACAGGATCACTTTTTGGAACTTTTTTCTTGAACATTTTCTCACAATCACCAACGTAAAATACTGAAGGCTGTAAACTTCTTCCAACCTAGAAATATTTATAAATGTCTGTTTGACATTAGGAGGAATTTGTTATTTGGTAATTACATTCATAAAATACACACTAGGTAAAGTTGTTGAATTAAAAAATGCTTTCTCAAACCTTGAAAATTAGATGCATGAGCATCTTAAGGCCATCCTTGCCAGGATACTTTCCAGCCAAGTTGGCAGGTGAAAGGTCAAAAAGGTTAGCACCTAATTCAGTACACATGGCATGCACAAGCATCTTTTTCCCAGTGCCCCTCGGGCCAGCCAGCAAAATAGATTTGGTCAACGGAGCACTTTCATGGACAGCTGCAGAGCCTTAGATATCGAAGCAGACAGTAAAATCACTTTACGGTTCAAAGGTCAGGATAATTAGAAGTTTGAACATACTCAAAATATTAGAACATTGATAATAAAGTGGAAATAATTTCAATGGTCAAAGGAAAAGAAATGAAAATATTTAAAATCATTTTAACCATATCTAAATCTTTAAAAAGTGGAATGTTAATTCAAACAGTAATAATTCAAAGACTTAGTTGGGCATGTTAACTTTTAAATAAAATATAGGCCATTCAATACAATTAAGATGAATAGAGAAGTAATTTGATGTTCAATGAAAAGGATAAACAGAATTCTAAAATGTTAAACCAATTTCCAAGGGGAAGAATCCCCGAAATAGAATTCTAAAATATTAAACCAATTTCCAAGGGGAAGAATCCCCGAAATAGAATTCTAAAATATTAAACCAATTACCTAGGGGAAGAATCCCCGAAATAGAATTCTAAAATATTAAACCAATTACCTAGGGGAAGAATCCCCGAAATAGAATTCTAAAATATTAAACCAATTACCTAGGGGAAGAATCCCAAACTCAGTGAGAAGTCGTCTGACATCAGACAGTGAAGGCATTGGCTCAACGTTGGCCTGCCTTAGTGTTGTGCCCAGGTAACTGTATTCACCTTCATAATCACTCAGCTTCACCTGGGGGCATCTGACAATGATGCCTTGTGTAACCAGCTCTTCATAAAGATCTTCAATGGTTCTGGAAGTTAAACAATAGAGATAGCATTACTATAAAAGAATGTATACAGTAACTGGTTGAATACATCGAATTGCTCATTTTAGTATTGCACCTAAAAACTAAAAATATTCTCATGCTATTCAAATATTTTATTCATATCACCTGTCAGGAGTCAAGTCTTTTTCTTTCTTCCCTTTCTTTCCTTTTTTACCCTTTTTTCCTTTCTTGCCAGACTTTTTTCCTTTCTTCTTTTTCTTCTTTTTACCAGATTTTTTGCCCTTTTTACCTTTCTTATCTCTATCAACAGCCTACAGAAATTACAATTTAAAAGAGTATTAATTTTTTTTTACTCACCATAGTTTAACCACAATTTATCTAACAATTTCATTTATGAACTTTGAATCTTAGAAGAATTAATTTTTTTTATTTCTAAGAAACGTTTATAGAAACACACAAATCTGTTAAATAGATACAAGGATGGGGAGTCACCTAAAGAATTGTCATATCTATTTACAATTTAATTTTTTTAAAGATTTTATTTGCATTCTAATAATGTTTATCTTACAGCTTTCAAGTTAGCTAACTCTGCTCTCATGAGTTCATCAACTTGAGTTCGAATCTCAGACTCAACGTCCTTCCTTTTCTCTTCTTTGATTAATTCAGAGTCATGTTTCTGTGCAAAATTGTCACTTTCATCTCTGCCAACCCAAACCCCTACAGTAAAAATAAGGGTATGTTGAAATATACGCAGCGAGAAAATGAGTGGTGGGGTGCTACCAAAATAAAAATGAGTGGTGGGGTGCTACCAAAATAACAATTAGAATTATGTCATAGTTTTCCAAGAAACATTTTTTCTGCTTTGGAAACCTTCTGTGCATTAAAGGAAATTTAAAAATCTTTAAACATAAAATAATATATTTGATTTTAATACCAATGCAGTGTGGTGTATTCTGTAATATAATAATAATATTTTTAAAAATTAATCATCGTAACAATAAAAGTAATAAGTATATATTTAATAATTAAAGAAAGTTATTACCTGTGTAATAAAAAACCTCATAAATTCTGTAAAAAACTTTACTAACTCTGTAAATTGACAAACTCATTACCTCTGTACGTGTCAGTTGCTTCATTTACAGCAGGAACAAAGCTTGAAGGTGCCATTTTCCAGCCTTCTTCTTCATCCTAAAAAAAAATTAAAATAAATTTCTTAAATCAAATTATTTATGCATTGAATACAATTGCATTATTTGAATAAGTTTAATTTTTTATTTAAATTAACAGTTTCATTTTGTATTTCTTCAAACAACCTACCTCATCATCTCCTTTCTTTCCCTTTTTGCCTTTTTTCCCCTTCTTTCCCTTTTTGCCTTTTTTGCCTTTCTTTCCTTTTTTTCCTTTTTTACCTTTTTTTCCTTTTTTACCCTTTCCTTTGTTTTCTTCCTATCAAAACAAGAAATAATTAAAAATCAATTTAAAAATGTATTTTGAGTAAATGCAAATTAATGAAACATGTATAAATTTGTTGTTGAAAGTTAAATTAATTATTTCTAAAATACAAGGTCTATCTAATTTTTAGATTCTAGAATAAAATGAATCTGTATAATCTGAACAAAGCTAAAATTTTAATTACGCTTAATCGTATGGTCAAAACATAGATTTGGTCTGATTAAATACAATAAGAAAAGACCAAAAATAATTCACTAATAATACAATTTTAAATTTGTCTATTTAAATATAAAGGATTAATAAATTTAAGCAAAGATTTTACCAAACTGAAATTAATGTTACTTTCTTACAAACAAACAAAATTTACTTTAATTTTAATATTATTTTAAAATAGCAATTGTACAGTGTACAGCAGTTGAAAACTAATTTGCATCCTGTAGATGCCCTTTGGGAATTCTAATTTTAGCTTTTTTTAAATATATTTTTTCAGCAATACACACCTACAGAAATATAAAATTATTTTTTTCAAAATTTTAAAACTTCATTAATAATAAATGATTGAAAAAATTTAGTCAATAATCTTAGCTTTATCTTGATAATTTAAGAAACTTCCTTTCAGTAAACTTTCAAAGATTTGGCTTATTTATACTGTCAATCAAAAGATGTTATAAAGAAGGCAAAAAGTAATTTAATGAAAATGTGAACAGTAATTTTCAAAGTTAAATACAATAAGTAACAGAAATAATCACAAATCGATTAAATCAATTTAATTCAGCAGTTAGATAATAAAATTATTTTCATGATGAGGTAACCTAATTTAAAATAATTGTATCTACTTCTTTTAAATAGCTTTAGAAATGTTGATTATTATTCAAAATTTTTTGTAAAGTTTTTATTTCAAATTTAAAAGATGATAAAATTAAACAAATTGTATTAACAAGAACATGCTTATAACAGGAAACCATAAACAGATATGAATTATTTTACCATATTACTGAGGTGAAATAAACTGCTGTGAATATTATAAAAAGAGTGATTAATACCATTTTATAATAACGCTTCAAAATAACACAAGAAAGACAAGAAACTTCATTCGTTTTATAATATTATATTACAAAAGTAAAATTAAAATTTAAAGCTGACTGTATTAACCTTTTCTTGCAACTCCTTCTGAAGTTCAGCTGGGTCTTTTTCAACAAATACCATTGCAGACCCACCATCATCAGCACTAGGATATTCTGGGAACTTTCCAGTGGCATCTCTGTGGTTAATGATTAGATGAACTTAATGTGAATTATTCAATTAATAAAAAATTCTTTATAACTAATGACAAAGACGAGTTCTTAATAATTCTAACCTTTCTGAATATTGTTTGTTAAAATAATATTAAGCCCATCACAAGTTTAAAATAACATACAATACTGAATATATCCTCTTCTTGCAAGAATTTTACGAAAGAAAATCTATTGCCTTTCATCCTTTATTTACAAAAAACATTAAACAAAGTAATTATTTTATAAATTACCTAATAAGTTAACGATTAATACATTCTTGGTAATATTATGATTTAGTAAACCACAAGTAATTAATTGAATACTTAATAAGTAATTAGTCAACAACAAATGTGGTGAGGCGGTGAGCAGTCAATTTTACAACATTTATTTTTTTTACACTAAGCTCACAGTTAAAGGGGATAGGATTTACATAGATGGAAGAGCCAAAACAAAAAAGATAAATATTTAACTTGTACCTGCACTCTACAAACCACTGGCGAATTTGGTCCATCATGTTTTCTTTCAAGTTAGGGCCTTCATTTTTTAGAATATTTTCACGAATATTTACTAGCGCTTGCTGAAACTCATGCTCATGCACGTCTTGGGTTTTACGTCGCAGCTCTTCTGTCTTTTGAGCAAAAGTCTGGGGCAGGTTTTTAGGATTTGTTGGCAAAGGTGGCGGGGCCTGTCACAAGATTCAAATAGAAAATCTTTCACCTGAGTTCTTAGAAAATGTTGAGATATTTTCTTAGATGAAAATGCATTCAGTAAATTTCTAAAAATAAATTTTACCATTGTGTGAATATAGAGCGATTGAGAAACACTGCAGGTTTGTAACTGAGCTTACCATGCCAATGAATATCATTTCATCTTCGCGTTCTTTCTTTGTTCTTCTGCGTTGTGCAAATCCTTTCCACACCTGATTTAAAAGTATATATTTTAAATGTTAAAATATGGCTGGAACTTTAAAAAATTATGTGTTGTTAGACGTTCAATATGATCTGTTGATAGTATTCTAGGATATTGCCACCAATCTTTTTAGTAATTTTAATTTAGATATTAACATTTTAGCATTAAAAGCACGGTGGACGAGAGGCAAGCGCGCTCAGCTGCTGTACCGATGGTCACAGGTTGGAATCCATGTCAAGGCAGGGATTTGTTCCCGGGGCCAAGAGTGTCCTTGAGTCCACCCAGCTCTGTATGGGCACCTAACACTAGTTAGCGAAACAAAGGCGGCTGGGTAATGCGTGGGACCCTCATAGCCGTGACCTGTGCACTGCATCACTTGCCAACAGACCGAAATGGTCTGTGGATGCAATAACCTTCGGTATAGAAGGAGCGTCTGTATAGATAAGACATAAAAGCTCTCCAAATTGTTAATAATTTTTATATTATTTCGATCTCTTAAATTTTTACATTAAAGCTATTCTAGTTAAGTTAATCATGTTAGAGATCAACAAGGTAAGGACCACTAATCTAGGGCTAAGTTAAAAATATAATTTAAAAAGTAATAAATAAAATCCTACCAATTAAATATATTTGTTGTCCAATTTTTTCATTATGTAATAAATAAAGAATACAAATTCACATCTAAATATCATAAAATGAGAAAGTATGATTTGACCTTTTGAATTCTCATTGCTGCAACATCTGGATCAAGAGTTGGGGCTCCCTGTGTTTGTGCTTGTTTCTCTCTATCTTCCTGTTGCCGTATCTCTCTCATGAATTTGGCTCGGAGCCGCCCTTGTCTTGCTCTCTCATGGATTTGAATAATTTTGATTGCTTGTTCCCAGGGCATTCTAATCTCTTCTTTTTCCTACATTTTTAAGTTGAACAAAAAGTTAATGCTTTATGCCCGATGATTTAGGGGCTCCCAAATTTAGTATATTTTATAATAAAGGTGGACAAATGTTTGCATGAATCCCTGAAAATATCATAAATTAAATAAATTAATAAAATCTTATCTATTAATCTAATCCCTATTTGGATCCGTTAGTCTTAGTTATCGAAAAACCTGATTTGTTAACCTCAATAAGAGAAAAGATTAAAGAGTATTGTTTATGCTTTTTAAATTTACATCTTCCGTCAAGCTCTCCTGGTGATGTGGAAAAGTGTAGACTTCTGGTACAAGTGATGTCGGGATCGATTCCCAGTGGGGGAATTTTTTTTCTTTCATTTGTCTTTTTTTAAAAAAAACTTTTACACTCAATTTTTTGATACCGGTAAAACAGTTATTTCTTCGTGTTGGGTTTTCATGAATAATCTTTTTGGCTGGGAAAGCCGATCCGTAGTACAGACAAAGTATGAGCAAGGATCCAAATGAATATTAGACAATTTAGTTACAAGTTACAGTCTTATATTAGCTGCTGGCAATCATTTTATTTAAAAGGACGCTGGCTGGATAGGGCCCCAGTTTGAATTGCAGCCCGGGGCCCCGTGCAGTTTTAATCGACCCCTGCTTTATGCTTTTCCTCCTTTTTTTTTCATTAATTTTTTTTTAATCCGCACATAATTTGACATAAATGAAATGAAAAAAAATTCAAGGGAAAAGAAGCCAAAATGTAAATGGCCAATTTTCAAAGAAACATATCTTATCTTATCTTATCTGTTTACAGACGCTCCTTCTATACAGAAGATTATTGCGTCCTACGCTTATCTATGGTTTGTGTTTAGTCCTGCATTTTTATTAGAGATTTAAATGTTGATAAAGTGTTGGTTTTCCTGGATTCTTCAGGCAACCCATTCCACACCCGAATTCCGGACGGGAAGAAGGAAAACTTGTATGTGTTTGTTCTTGCATACGGAATAAGAAAGGTGTTTTTATCCTTATGTCTATCTGAGGGTTGTATTAAGTTATCTTTGTGTTGTATTTCTAAATTAGAATTAATTGCTTTATGTATGATTACTACATAAACCAAGTTTGCCAATTTAATTTTCTGTATTAAATAAAATATTCATTTTTCAGATATAACTTACCCTGTCTTGATCCTGTGGTCCTATTTTAGCAAGCACTTGTCCCAAAAGTTTTTCCCTCTCTTTTAAGTTCTTGAGCCTTTCATTAACAAAATATTTAGGAATTGGGATTTCTACATCATTCTGAAATTAAACAGCAATGCTGTATTCTTAAGCAAATAGGGATAACATCAATAAAATAAGGACAATAAGAACCTTACCTCTAACATGAAATGAGAGATTCTTATTAATACTTACTGCTATGCTTTTTAATAATCTATTTAAAATGTTATGAAACTATTTTTTTTTAAATTTCTTTCAAACCGAATAGGATTTTTTTGGTTAATCTATGTAGACCAAGTGAAATAATTTTACATATAACATTTAAGGATCAATAATTTAAATATCTTTATGGAATTGTGTTTTATAGTTACAACTTACAGGTGTGAGCTTCAAGTCAGACAAAACATCATCAAAATAATGATACTCAGAAAATTCAAGATTCATCATCTCATGCTTGAGCTCCACTATCCGCCCCATGACCCCATCAAGACAATGGCGCATAACTCGTCGCTTTTGTGGATGAACCACCTGATCATACGACTGTTCAAGTTTTCTGAATATTTGTATGTACTTTATGTACATGGTAGCGAGTAACTGGAACGCTGCAAGACGATCCTGAAATAAGTAATCAAACAATAATTATGCTTTGTTAATCCCTCTTTTGTACTGAAAATATCAATTTTTAAAAATTAGACATTGGCTTAATTATTTTTTATTATCTTTTGCATATTTAAAAACTCGTATGCTATTTTTAATTAACATGATGGTAAAGATTTCTGATATTCCCCTTTGAAAACTGAAATTTATAGCTTCAAACAACTTCTTTCTTTAAAACAAAAATGGAAGGTGCGGGGATAGTTACAAGAGTATATGCAGGTGGAGGGGCTGTGAAAAAACAAATCGAGAAATACATTGAACACAACATAGACAACATCTCTAGGATAAGCTCAAAGTAAATTTTTCATGAATCATTTATTTTGACAGAGTGCTACTATGGAATTTAAAGTTTTTTACCCTTTCTGGTTTTGGGGGCTCTGGAGGATTTTCTTGTTGCAGCAAATCGAATAATGCTGACTGAGCCTCCTGCCATTGTTTATTGTAGTAGCTAGAAGAATCAAGAAGATTATTAATTGTTATGATCATGATCAGAGGTGCCTTATTGTAAATTTTTTTGGGGGTGCTGCTCCAACAATTCATATAATGAACAGGTACCTATAGTATGGTAATTTGTACATGAGCAATTAAAAATTCCACTTACTTCATCTAATCTGATAACGAAGTTTTAGCATTCATTTATTTCCTCTAAAAATGTTTTAAAAGTCTGCATTTTCACTTAAATATTAATTATTTGTTACCATTATCAACTTCATTCACACATTTGCACTGTTTTTATGTGTTCCTATGTTTCATCAAATTTAAGAATATTTATTTGGAATTTAAGCACAATCAACACAGAAAAAAAATCCCTTCAGCCAACTCTTAGAGATACTGTGAGAAGGACAATGCTTTTATGCCTCGCCTCTTGAGTGCAATGTATGAGCACAACACTAAAATACTTCAAAGGTGGAAGTGTGAAATGCGCAGATACACGGCTCCATGAATTAGTTTTTTTTAATATATTTCATACACTAGAGGATGGTCACTTACATTAGCTAAAAGATTGTATATTGTACAGATATAACAATGTAAAATGAAGAATACAAAGAATTGAACATATTTTGAGGTTGCTGAATTTCCAAAGTGTAATTACATGAGCTGCCACTGATAATAATACAAATGAAACAAGAAAGACCAACAGTTACCAAACCAAAAAAGGCGTAACATGTGGCTCTCAAAATTGTCTATTTTATTTATTGATTAAAATATATCGCATTTTTTTTCTTAGTCAGACTGTGTGTAGATTTTCTACTCTGTATTTATTCTAAGCTGAAGGATATTGATGATATTAGACATCAAATATCATCTTTTTTTTTACAATTTTTGTTCACATCAACGAAAACTTACATTTAAATCTAGACTAAAAACAAAGATAGACCTAGTTTTATTAATCTAAATAAATATTTTTTTAAAATTTGTTTGAATTTGAACTTTGAAATAATAATTTTGTAGACAAAATAGATTTATGAAGGAAATAAATATTTACTTTTATTTTAAGAAAACAGTTAATCAATTTATAAATTATTTAAATACTATCATATCAATTTGTTTTTCTATTCCTAAGTCTAATTAATATACAACTACAAGCTATTCAAAAAAAGTTACAAATAAAAAGTGGATTTGATTCAATTTTTATAAATGATTATAGCTTTAATTGATATGAAGATTTTGCAGATCTGCAACACTTCAATTTTATAATATTAGAAATAGAAAATAATTATAATAAAAAATATAAAATCTTGATTAAACTGAGGATTTTTATTCTTCCAATAGGTCATTAACTGAAAATAGAGCTGAGCATAGTAATAGTGGTGACAGTGAGATTTCTATATATTGAAATAAAAGTAAACAGTTTTCAGCAATGGACATTAGATTGCCAAAATTGGCATAACTTTAAAACCAAATGAAAATATTTCAATATGAATTATTTTCACAAATAAAAATTATCATATATACTCATTTATATAATAGCTGTTCTTTCATAAGCTGACATCCCCCCCACCCCACTCTTTTGGAAGAGAATAGTATTAAAAGTGTGGAACCCGCTCCTAAGCCGACCCCAAAAAGTAATAGGACAGAGTAAGCAAAATGGTACACATTTTATTAAAAAACTACAAGCTAAATCGGTCATTATGATTGTTTACTTTGTACTACCTATCTTTGTCTTTGTGCTCTTTGTTAGGCAAGAGTTACAGGTATTTTTTCTCTCTTTTTTTTTCTTCTTTGGTAAACAGTTGCGAAAGCGCATATATTAAAAATTCATTGTTAAAAACAAAGTTTGTAAAACAATTTATTGAAACATTCACAAAAATAAATAAAATGATTAAATAATGTAAGTGCAGATGTTTAATAATATTTCATAGCTTCTGGTAGAGCCGTCGAATCTTGTAGAATGTAGATAAGGACCTTGATGGTCTACAACAGGGGTCTCCAAACTTTTCTGCCGGGGGGCCGCATTAACTGTCAAACAGCAGTTTGTGGGCCGACTACACACAGTTTTGTGGTTAACTACACGTAAAAATAGTATCTTTTTTTTTAGATTAAAAGGTCTCCACGGGCTGGATGAGAAGGCCTCGTGGGCCGTATCTGGCCTGCGGGCCGTAGTTTGGAGACCCCTGATCTACAATAACAACACTGATATTCAATGTACATGCACAAATCACATATGACCTGCTCGTAAGCCGACCCCCCGACATTTTCCCCTAGATTTTGTCCAAAAAAAGGTCAGCTTTTGAACTACAGTATATACGGTACAATAATATAATTTGTGTTAGTTAAAGCAGAACAGTATACCAATCTATGCAGACAATATTATAATCTGGTAAGTTGAAATTTGTATCATAAATATTTTTTTTATAATATCTCTCCAAAAAATTATTTTAAATTTATCAACTATTATTGTGATATTGCTTTTATTCTACATATTAGTATTCTCTGTTCAGTTTCTTTATTTGATATAAGATACAACTATGTTGCTTAAAAAGTGAATTATAAATCAATAATCGCAAAAATGTAGAAAAACCCCAGTTAATTATTTCAGTTTGCTCTCTGAATAGGAAATTTTAAATCCAGCAATGTATAGGACTAGAGATGCCAGAGAATATAATTATTATAGTAAAATAGAATATCGAATTTTATCAAATGCTTTTGACAAGTTTAGTAACAGTGTATTGTATCTATTTGATAATTATGATTATTACTAGCATACACCCGTCAAAAATGACGGAAGTTTTCAGCTGAAATCTATTTATTTTATAAAAAATGCACTTTTCTTAGGCCGACTTTTTTCAAAAGCCCAACAAACTTGTCCTTGCTTGATAAATACGAAATATTCAATTTTCTGAAATGTAAACAAAGTATTTTATAATAGGGGTTGCAGGGCGCCTACGGCGCCCCTTTTCTTTTTTTATTTTGTAATTAACCATCATCAAATCCTCTTTTTACATTGATCCCTTTTCCAAAAATTAAATATGACCGAAAACAATGACGTCATATAATATTTTTTTACAGCGCATATTTAAAAATTAATTTGCACACCTTTTGATGCATTGGTGCAGTAATTTGGTTTTCCCTGCTTTCTAAAATTAGTAGCGTCAGGACTGACTGACAGACACTACTTGCGTGACAATTGCATATTATATTGTTTAATTATTATTAGCTAAACCTCTTGATGAATCGTCTATTAGACCACTTCATTCACTTGCACATGTTCTGTATTTCCTAAATTATATGTAGTTTAGGCCTACTTACAGTACTTTTAGTAAGTTTCATTTTCTCATTCTCATACCATGAGCTATAGTCATAGTTAACTTAGTTTGAGTTTTATCTTAGTCATCCTGCTCAGATTAAGAAGAAAGCTTTAATATTAACCATTGTAATCTTATTTTATTTTTTATACATTACAGATGCTCTTTCTACACAAAAGATTATTGCATGGCTCATGATTTATGTCTAGTCTTGCATTTGTATTCGAGTTTTGAAATTTGAATGTAGATAATGTGTTCCAAATGGCATTTAGGGCTTTAAACACACGGAGTGGCTATAAAACCCTGTGTGTTTGACTGCAATGTTCTAGAGTCAAGAGCTTTTGAGTTTTCAACACATTCTGCACATGCATTCTGTGTAATGATGTAAATGAGCATTAATTAGTTCTGCTGGATGGTCACAATGTAGACTTATTACAAATGATTATTATAGTCTTATAATAAATGATAGATAATAGCGAAGTCAATACTGCACTCGCCTCTCAAGCACAGGGGCGTGAGATCGAGCCCACGTTAAAGCCACAATAAAAATGTTGATGAATGACTATCGGCACTATTGCTAAAAATGTCCTCCGCTGACCTGGAGAGGAGATGGGCGCAGCCAATGTCTACAAAGCCCCAAGAACGGAAAAATTTGTACCCCCTACGACCACAAGGTTATGGGACACAACAAAAAAAAAGAGAGAAAATATATAATATTATTTATATTTCTCAAATTTCTGGTTTAAATTTACAAACCCAAGTAAACGCAGGTGTATTTTCTTGTAACTTTATGTTATTACTAGTTTGTGCTGCGGCGCCGTGGTGCCTGTGGAGCCCCCTTTTTTTAAGGGCGCCTATTGCGCCCACCTTTTTCAAAAGCCCAACTAACTAGTCCTTGTATGATAAATACGTAATATTAAACTTTCTTAAATGTCCACAAAGTATTTTATAATAGGGTTTTTTTTTGCAAAAGCCCAAGTAACTTATACTTGTATGATAAATATGAAATATTCCTGAAATGTACACAATATATGTATATAATATTTTTTTACAGTACTAATCACCACACGATTTTTAAAGTAATTTTAGAAAGCAGCGCACCAAATTACTGCACCAAAAAAAATAACTCTTTGAGCAGTCAGCACTGTTTACAACACAAATGCTGACGTCACAGGTTTGTGCGTTGTTTGGTTAATGTTAATCTGGAAACCAAAAGGATTATGATTTAGTCTTAGGCCACAATCAGCGATAATTGAGCGTAAATATATATATGATTATCATTTAAGTAACGTTGTTTTTCTATATATTTACAGTGCTTTTTTTGTGACGGTACGCACCGGTACGGCGTACTGGCACCTTTTTCAATGTGGGAAAAAATTATTACTTTTCTTGTATTTTAATGTTTATTAAATTTATTATAATTGGTTAATTATAAAATAAAATTGTTTTAGACATTTAGTATCTTTGCAGTTGTGATTTAGCTTGCATCGAGGTGCGAACTGGTAGTTAAAAGTTAGGCAATCCATCACTGAGTACCGGCACCTTTTTTTTATACCAAAAAGCCAAAAAAGCACTGTATATTTATATTTTGATTGCAAGCAAAGGCTTAAACTTATTAAACTTTAATATTATTTATGTCAGGTTTTCCTCTGACAATTTGTTTTCTTTTCTATTTACTTTACAGTTACTGTTTCAGTCAACGTTACAGTGACAGTACACTATTAAATTACTATTAGCCTATTATTATTACTAATTACTATGACTATACTATACTAATAGTATACTATACTATTTACTATTTAAAATTTATATTTAAGTCTAAGTTCCAGGAAGGGCATTGCAGTGAAAGCTATATTACATGTGTCTTAATGTAAATTAAAATATGATGCATACCTGTGTGACATTTTTAATATCTTCAAAATAAGTAACTAATTTACTTCAAAGCATAAAGCGTCTTATATTTAAAGCCATTTAAGATGACACGATGAAAACCATCTTAGCATCCATTCAAAGACGCCATTGTATCCAATAGCAACAAGTTCTCGCCGCTACGTGAATCCCGAGAATTACTTATTTTTAAACTTCATCTTTAACCAAAATTTACCACGCTTTCAAACAGGGTTGCCATATTGGCCTTTTTAAGGCCAAATTCTCAAAATTTGGCCTTTTTTGAGAGGGTTTGGCCTCAAAAATTTTGTTTGGCCTTTTGGCCTTTTTTTGGCCTTTTTCTTAAAAAGAAATAAAAATATATACAATATATATATATATAATCTTTATCACAAAATTTTTTTTTAAAAATTCGCCAAGAAGTAAATAACCTTATTAATAATTTCCTATTTTTGAATAGCTTATGTGTATTTTAGACATTAAAAAGTTTTTTAAAAGTTTAACGAAGAGGCTATAAGACAAAGCCAGATATAGAATGCAGCTCACAATTTTAGACCTATTGTTAGAGTCAGGGCTGAGCTTTTGTTTACAAATAAATGCAGTAAGGTTTTTGTCATGTCACCAAGAATGCTTGATGACTTGACATCTGATAAAGTTTATAAAAATACTGCAAATAGCAGTCTAGAGGAAAAGGATGACCTGAAGCTTTTCTTTCAAATTTGTATGTTAGTATCATAGTCTATTTATTTTGTGAGTACAACCATACATACGAACATTGGCATTTACACATTTATTATCCTTTTTCTCCTGGTTCTACCTTCATTTTAAATAGTTAACTCATTTTCAGCTGTTATGAGCCGTCCATAAATGACGTCACGCAATTTTGTCAGATTTTGAATGTATTTTCACCCCTCCCCAACCCCTCGTCACACGTAATCAAGAGCTAGACCCTTTCCAATATGACGTCACAGTTCTTAAAAGCCCCCTCCCCCTCGTCATACATCGCTACAAATCTGTAACCCCCTCCCGCCTCCTACGTGCGTGACGTCATTTTTGTTGACATTTTTCATATAACATAAGTTTGGCCTTTTTTTGGCCTTTTTTGGCAGTCAGTTTGGCCTTTTACCCAAATTACAATCTGGCAACCCTGGACTCTACACTTCTTCTGTGTTAAACACAACTGCTGGACAATTAAAAATATCTAAAGACTGATAAGTCCTAAGTTTTCTTGGACTCTTTCCCCTCCACCACAAAAAAAAATAATTAAATAACTGATAGAATATTTCTCCACTGCCAATTGGTTTTAGTTTCAGTTTCTGGATAGAATGTTGTGAGTTAAAAATAACTTGAACTCATCCCGGATCTAACCCAAACTCCCTACGCACCAGGGTTGCCATATTGGCCTTTTTAAGGCCAAATTCTCAAAATTTGGCCTTTTTTAAGAGGGTTTGGCCTCAAAAATTTTTGGGGCCTTTTGGCCTTTTTTTGGCCTTTTTCTTTAAAAAAATTTAAAAAATATATATATAATATATATAAAAATAATGTTTATCACGACAAAAAAAAATTAAAAATTTGCCAATTAGTCAATAAACTTATTAATTATTTTCTATTTTTGAATAGCTTACGTGTATTTTAGTCATTAAAAATTTTAACGAAAAGGCTATTAAGAAAAAGCCAGATATAGAATGCAGCTCACACTTTTAGACGCTATTGTTAGAGTCCAGGCTGAGCTTTTGTTTTCAAATAAATGCAGTAAGGACTTTCTTATTTCACCAAGATTGCTTGATGACTTGACATCTGATTAAGTTTATAATAATACTGCAAATAGCAGTCTAGAGGAAAAGGATGACCTGAAGCTTTTCTTTCAAATTTTTATGTTAGTATCATAGTCTATTTATTTTGTGAGTACAACCATACATACGAACATTGGAATTTACACATTTATTATCCTTTTTCTCCTGGTTCTACCTTCATTTTAAATAGTTAAATAATTTTCAGCCATTATGAGCCGTCCATAAATGACGTCACGCGATTTTGGCAGATTTTCAATGTACCCCCCCCCCAACCACTCGTCACATGTAATCAAGAGCTAGACCCTTTCCAATATGACGTCACAGTTCTTAAAAGCACCCTCCCCTCGCCATAAATCTGTGACCCCCTCCCGCCCCCTAGGTGCGTGACGTCATTTTTGTTGACATTTTTCATATAAAATAAGTTTGGCCTTTTTTGGCCTTTTTTGGCATTAAGTTTGGCCTTTTACCCAAATTACAATCTGGCAACCCTGCTTTCAAAATTAGGTAAATAATTAAGGCTTAGTTAGTATTTAAATTTTAAGTGGTATTTATGCGTACTTGTATTTCTAAACTTATCTCTAATTGAGTGACTTAGAGGGTGAATTTAGAAGGTCTAAAGCATTATAAAAAAACTAGATAGTGTAAAGAAAGCGGGTAATGAACGGACACAGACTACAGTACAGTGTCAGCACGAAGAAATCAAAACAATGCGAGTGAATGTCGGTGGGGGGAGGGGGGAACCACCGACGCATTGTTGGTCTCGAGTCCGTCGCAACCTAGCCCTAGCGAGGCTCAGTCATGTTCGAAAAAGGGGAGACAAGAATGGGCACAAACACATTTTTTTTAAAATGTTTTCGCTGGGGCTTGAACCCAGGACCTTCCCTGTTTAAGGCGGACGTGTTAACCCCTACACTACACTACACGTTATTCTGTGAAGGAACAACACAAGTGAGCCCAAGAACCATTGTTTGTCTCGAGACAACCTTGCTTGCCAACTATAAACTGATTGGTCAACCCCAGCGAGGGTCATTCGTCATGCTTTTTTCATATACATGTACTGATGATATAATAGGCCTATTTCTTACTCACTTTGAGACTTTGGTAAATTATATAGGCCTATATTATATATTATTATTATTATTATATTTATATAGATAACCCAAAGGGTCAGCATCCCAACCAATGGCATTGGGTATGAGCATGGGGAAAAGGCAGGTCAAATTCAAAATCTACGAATAGACAAATACTAACTTATACTTTAGGCTAATCTCTGAATATTACACTTGTTCTATGGCTATATCATACTACAATTACAATGTATATAATATGAATATGATAAATAATTCATTCATGGAAAACAACTAATCCAACTAAAGATTCAAAATACTTGAGAGAAATAAGAAATTATCATGGAATCCCCATGTCAATGAAGTAATAGTAATTGATCAAATTTAATAGTAATTCCACCAAAGAAAACATAACTAGTTTTAACTTTAACTAAGTAAGACAAGTTCAAAAAAGAACTGCCAGATTCATTACTGGAGAATATTCAAAACTGACAAGAGTAACACCATTAGTTAGTTAAATCATAAACCTTGAAACACAACGGATAGAAGAGCAAAGTAGTAATAATTCTTATACATAGCAATTAATTCTAACTTGGAAATACAACACAAAGATAATCTAATACTAATTCAACCCACAGATAGACATTATATGAATAAAATTATTAAATACCCTTTTCTTATGCAAGAACAAATAATTACAAATTCTTGTTCTTTCCATCCAGAATTCGGGCGTGGAATAGGTTGCTCAATGAAACCAACACTCGATCAACATTTAAAATTCTTTAAAAAAATGCAAAATTAGACATAAACCATGGATAAGCATAAGATGCAATAATCTTCTGCATAGAAGGAGCGTCTGTAACATTAAGATAATATTAATACGGTCGGACCTTGCTAAGTCGAACTTCCCTAACCTAAGTCGAAAACCTCCCTATATTGAATTAATTGTTAGGTCCCGGCCAAATTCCATAAGACCAATGTATTTTAGATCTCCTTAACTTGAAGATTTTTGGCTTCCAACCTCCCTTATTTGAAATTTCCAAGGCATTTATTTTTTATTCTGGGGCGATATTTCAGAACACGTGTTCCGTATAGCCACATAAACATCTATTTTAAGACCAAAAATGACCTAGACAAGAAAAAGGCTGGAAGAAGGGTAACTAATCTGCGTCCCTTTGCTGCATGCTGTGACTCTTTTTTAAAAAGAAAAATCTTACTAACCTCAATCCACTTTGGGGGGAGTAAAGTGTGTGTGTGGGGGGGGGCTTTCTCAGTGGTGTGGGTATGTCAAAGAAAGTTGGCTTCCTTTCAAATGAAACATCAGACACCACCTCTCTTTCATGTCAAGCCTTCTTGCCGTGATGGCTGCTTCACCCCCTCCCCCCTTTTCTCTCAATATTAACATTGTCCTTGATTAATCTGTGCCTATTACCCCATTTCCCTAACTCGAAAACTTCATAAGTAGAAATTTTTTATGGGTCACTTTGAGTTCGAGTTAGAGAGGTCCAACTATATATAGAATATACAGTAAATACGGTGTTCGATGTCTGGTAGTATTCTGGATTTTATTTATTATTTTTTAGTCTACTTCCTGTTTCAAAGTTAACAGTTCTCATTTATTTAAAATGTACCCCTCGGCTACATAATTGAGCTATTGTTAAATCAAATTGGAGGTTACAATACACACACAATTTTATTGTTTAGGAAATGTCAATTTTAGAGTCACTTGGAAGTGTTATAGCTTAAATATTTAATACATGTGTTTATATAATTTGAGGACATATAAGGCAAGGACGACAACTTCAGGAGACATGTAGTTTAAAGTAACTATGTAGCCAAGAGGTACAATTTTAAATAATTGAGAACTGTCAATTGTGAAACAGGAAGTAGACTAAAAAATCTATATATATAATTCTCTTCATGGGACCATGCAAGGCAAGCAAGCTGCAAGTATGTGCAACCGAGCATGACGAATGACCCTCGCTCGGGTCAACTAATCACTGTTGGCAAGCGTGGTGGGGTGAAAAAAAAAGGGGGGCGGGAGTGGGTGGTAACAAAACTCTTGCGTTCACTTGCCGTTCACTTGCATTGTTCCTTCACAGAAATGTGAGATTCGTAGTGTACTGGTTATCACGTCCGCCTCATACGGGGAGGTCCTGGGTTCAAGCCCCAGCGAAAACATTGTTGTTTTTTTTTAATTTTTAAAAATGTCTGTTTGTACCCGTTCTTTTACCCCTTTATTGCCAACACTAGCTGATCCACAGCATAGCATACGCTGCTAATGATTTAGTGACGGGTGAAGACTTCCTGAAAGACACAGTTGTCAAAATGGGGTGGGTTTGGGCAAACGACTGTGAGTGAATGAAAAGAAGGAACTCTGGAGAGACCCGCGGCCTAGCATACGCCGTAGACTTGCTCATCATAGACATTGCAAAGAACATTTGGGGGGGGGTGAGAATACAGACACAAAAAGCAGCCCTAAGTAAATAAAAAATAGCGAGTAAACGTAAAGATATGCACACTGAGGTTACCCGCCTCCCATTTATTACTACCATCCCTTAAACATAAACTTTGTTTGGCTGATCCTAGCGAGGATTAGTCATATTTAGGGTTGTTAATTGCATGTTTTTTAAATGGAAAACCGATTATCGATTATGTAACTCTGATTTTAAACCGATTATCGTTTTACAGCTGACAGCTGACTTCATAGAAGTTACGGGTGTACCGAATTTAGCCTGAAAATGTCTCAAAAATAAACAATGAGTTGGCAGTTCAACCGACGTTCACTCGCGTTGTTTTGATTTCTTCGTGCTGTAGTTTGTGTCCGTTCTTTCTTTGTACTCTCCATGAGCAAGTCTGCGGCGTATGCTACGCCACGGGGCGGCTAGTAATAAATAAAACCCAGAGTACTCCAGGACGTCGAATGCCGTATTTACCCAATATTCTGTATATTATAAGACGGATGAGACTGCAATCAGGCTGGGTAGAAAAAAATTCTGTTTAAAAAGGTTTTAATTATAAAGGGTGTGCGTGACGACAGCATGCCAGAAATAATGAACGTGTTGGCAAAAAGCCTTTGTCATTGAACATTTACCAATTACCAGTACGAAAGCTTAGCTGCAGTGTTATGTCCCGCAATCCATCCACCAGAAAGAGGAAAAGAGTAAGACAATAGGCATAGTATATGTATATCTTTATAAAGGCTAAAGCTCAGGGAAGATTTCCCGAGGTGAAGTTTTAACATTTCAACCAGGACAACACCTATACAAGAAAGGTTGGCCATCATTTTAATTGTAACTAAAAAATTTTAAAGTAAAATAGTATAAGTGAAAAATATCCCATTAAATCCTCCAAAAAAAATAATAAAAACTAATTTCTCTTGTTCTAATTATTTCAACCTCCAACCACCTCGATCTAATAAGTAAGTCCCTGCTTATGCCGTAAGTATATGTTGGTATTATCCTATAGGGCTTATATTTTATTAATAATTCTAATTTTCAGGTGTTTAATTTTCCATCTTTAACTTGCTAAATAATTTCATAAATTTTTTATATATATTTTTTTTTATTCAGTCTTACACCAACCCAGAAGGTAATTTTCTTTCCTTCACATTGACATTGTGAATCACAATGATATTGCAACAGACATCTATTTCCACTGCCACTGCGATTTAAGTTGAGATTCTTCTCTTAATTTATCTCCTGATACCCTTTAAGGCAGCTAAACTGTAAGTCTTGACATTTTTAATGTTCAAATAGTAATAGTAATACTGGTAACTTTGTTAGTGATTATCCTTATAAGTTTAAGTTTCATTTGGTCCATGATGAAAAGTAAAAGGTCTGAGAAGTGCAAATGCTCATCCTGATGTTGTCATGGTACAGCTGTTTAATTTATCTATCCTCATTTATAAAGAACAACATTTGATGGTAAGGAGCAGAGTATCACATTAAATAAGCCTTTGTGAATAATTCAAGCAGATGTGATTGTCTGATGATTTTTACTACGGGCTTACATTTGTTCTGTCAATGTTGTTGTTACTCTTAAATGTTGTATTTTGTCTCTGTGTTAATTTGAATGTTCACAACCTGAAGGCTTGTGGCATTTGCTTTTTCGTTGATTCTAAAGGCTTGCTGAGACCAAAAGACATTTTGTTAGGTAGTTGATATTGTGCATGTAACTTGGAGATCATATTATGCTCAAATTATTTATTGAATGGCTTAAATCTCTTTATCTGTTTTACTTTTCAGATGGAAAAAGTTCAAAAAGTTGTTCTGCTCTCAGCCGGTTATGGCTATAACATTTTCAACCTTCAGATGCCTATTTTAACATATTTATTACTTTTTTGCTGTTACTGTTTACAAGTGAGTGATTAATAAACACCAAGTTATTATCTGCTGCTTACAAAATAGATTGAATATTATTTTAGCCTGAAATAGAAAACATGCTGACTTATATATGGTAATATACACAGTTTACTAAAGTAATACGATTCAGAAATCTGTTTGTAACCCTGAAATGTTAATCTTTTGGTGTAGAAATTCATTTATACTACTCCATGTGTTTGCAAAATTTTTTTTTATAAAAATCTAAAGAAATATCAAATTATTTAAATAAAGCTTATAGTTATAGTCTAGTCCCTTGTATTAGTATTAGCTAACATTTTTTGATATTTCAACAAGTTGTTGGCTTATGTTTTGGTTATTGGAGATTTTAGTATATTTATTGGAGATTTTAGTATATTTATTGGAGATTTTAGTATATTTATTGGAGATTTTAGTATATTTATTGGAGATTTTAGTATATTTATTGGAGATTTTAGTATATTTATTGGAGATTTTAGTATATTTATTGGAGATTTTAGTATATTTTTTGGAGATTTTAGTATATTTTTTGGAGATTTTAGTATATTTCTTCAGGAACATGGATCATATTATTTTAAAAAAAACACTTTAAAAATAAATCACCTTCAAGGTGTTAAAGCTGAGAATTGAGTCATATAATTATTTATTTTCTAATACTTGCCACTGCAAGCATTAGAAAACATAGACATAAGAATTCCTAAATTGAATAACTTCAATTATATTTATAGTTATAGTATAGATAAATCAAAATTTTAAAAATAAGTTTTAAAAATTAGCCATAATTAAAAGCTATGCATTAATTAAAACTAAGGTTCTTAACCGAGTTCATTTTTTTGGTGTGTCAAATCATAAAACAACCATTAAATTTAAAAAATTTAACTATAATTCTAGTAAATTGAAAACAAAGATTTCTTACAATTAAAAACTTCCATTATTATTTAATTTGCTGAGTGTTTTGTCCTGCATTTTTATTAGAGATTTAAATGTTGATAATGATAAAGTGTTGGTTTTCCTGGATTCTTCAGGCAACCCATTCCACGCCCGAATTCCGGACGGGAAGAAGGAAAACTTGTATGTGTTTGTTCTTGCATACGGAATAAGAAAGAAAAGAGTAAACATGTCACCACCAGACCAGGGGGTGGGTGATGTTATAAATTTATTACTTTTACTTACAAACTTGTGCGTTTTAAAAACTAGGTAAAAAATACTGTACTACAACTAATGTAGGTTAAATCAATCTTTTTTTTTCTTAGCAACACTTAATTAGAAAATCTTTTTTTTCCAAATTTCACATAATTTAAAAAAAAATTCAGGTAATCTGATAATGTCACATAAGCTTCCCTTTTTCTTAGGGTGCAAAGTGAAGCAAGCATGATTCAAGTGGATAGGACAGCTTCATACTGCATGGAAGAAAGTGCTGATGACAACAAAAAGGTTTGTTTTTAATTATCAAACTAAAATTGAATGACTTGATATTTTAGAAAGCTAAATTATTTCTTTTAATGTTAGATAAACAACAAAAAAAACACTTGTAATATTGTTTAAAAATAAATTTATGTTTAAGTACATTTGTTAAGACTTAACCTTTCTTCCTTGCTCAAAAATATACAGAACTTGAATAGGGAATGACACGTTCTAAGCCTCAATCTAACCATTATCTCTTAAGAGACGCGCTTAAAGCAACAGTCAAGCATATTACAGTAATACTATACATAAATGGGAGTAGCATTAAAGTTAAAGAGTTCAGGTAAGTGTTTTCTTCTTTTATAGTTTCTCTTTGACTTAACTGTGACATTTTAAATATATTATTTAATTCTTTAAAATAATTAGTGTTAACCATGACATTTCAAAATTTTAACATTAAAATGGGTTTATGTTATCCATAAGTAATTAAGAAATACTATTTATTATGTTTATAAAACATCCTTATAATAAAAATGGAATTACTACACACATGCATTTTATATTAATTTTTCTTGTTTATTTCAGAAAAAGTTGGCAATGCTAGGACAAGATCCTGTAAATCAAATATCAAATTGGAAATTTTAAAGTTTTCACATTTATTTTTTAAATATTGTTATCTACCAGATACGACCCGTGGCATAGCAGTAGCATACTCACAGATAATGCAAAGAAAGGGGGGAAAGAATGGACACAAACTACAGCACAATGAAATCAGAACAACACGAATGAACATGGGGTGGGGGGGGGATTGATGACTTATTAAATTGATGGTCTTGAGACCTCCACACTGCGGTTAGCTACCTGCACCAACCTAGCTTGCCAACCATAACTGACTGGCCAACCCTAGCGAGGGTTAGCCATGTTCGCAAAAAAGGGGGGAAAGAACGGGCACAAACAAACATATTTAAAAATTATGTTTCCGCTTATGCTTGAACCCAGTATCTCCTGCATGTAAGGCGGAGATGATAATCACTACATTACGAACAACATGTTATTCTGTGAAGGAACAACGCAAGAAGCATTGTTGGTCGAAACATGCCCACCCCCCCACCCCTTTTGAACCCACTTCGCTTGGTTGGTCGACCCCAACGAGGGTTATTTGTCATGCTCCTTTGCACACTACTCGCTCTTGATCTTGTTCTGGTGAATTATGTATTATAAGTTATACTTTACTTAAATACTCTTATTAATTTTAAGTTACTCTCACTGGCAACTTTTTTGAGCCTGAACTTTGCTCTGTGATTGAAGGTGTTTTTAATTTGTTTTTGTTTAAATATTTTAGCTGTTCCTAAGAATGACAAAATGGCAGTTATTTTATATTTAACAAGCACTAACTATAAGATATTAAATTTAAAATCTAATTTTTTGTACATTTAAGACCATAAGTAAAAAAATAAATAATAATAAATGGAAGGATTAGATTTATTACATTTTTTAATCAACCAAACTTTATATTGATGTAAAATCTGTTTAGTATATGTATCAGATGTTTTTTTTTCCAATGTAATGTCTTGTTAATCAATGTTATTGTTACCGCTATGCTAGTTTATGTTGCTGTAGGAAATTAGATGCAACATAAAATTAATATAGTATCCAGTTTAAAGTACTTGACTCTCTTGAGCTTTAACAAATCTAATCATTGTATTACATATATAAATTAAACTTTGAAACTCCTCTTTAATTTTTAATCATAAACTGTATGACATATATCATACAATTAGTAATACATATATACTTTCACAATAAATAAAAAAAAATTTAATCTGAAGTGGTAGTTTCTTTTTTATTCATTTCTAATTTACGCTTATACACATGCCAAAGATTGATATATATCCCTATCACTCTTGAATACCTCTCAAGTGTTCTGTTTACCAAACCTTTATGCACTGTTACAGTACAGTCCACCTAGTTTCAAATGGGTACCTGACATCAGTTGGGGAAGTAAAGGCAGCTTGGCATTGTGCTAGCCACACATTCCCCTCGTATCCTGTGGCTATAGAAACTTGTGAGTGCTGCTTCCTTTCCCCATAGGCCAGTATAGGTCTGAAAGGGGGGTCTTTCATAATCCATGCTTCAGCCTTCCGGGAACTATTTCTATTGCAGTTTCCCAAAGAACTTTTAATGTAGAGTTTCTGTGGATAAAATTGGTACTAATATTAATAAATATAATATTAGATTTCTTGCAAACCCGTTGATTGACAATGATTACTTAACAATGTCATCTGGACTGCAAATGAAAAAATTTATATATTTGTCTTTTCAACAATGCATTCATACTCTTCAACTTGCAGACCACTTTTGTAAAAAAGATTGGCAGTTGCTTCATGTTGCATGAACTTGAAATTAATCTAAACATTTAAAAAATATTTAATTAAAAAGTATCATTTACAAATTAACCCATTCGCTACTAAGCACAAAAACCAAAACACCCCCTGAAATACTAAGCAAAGGGAGATTACTCTCAAAAACATGCACCCCCATGTTAATTAAAAATATTTTTAGACGCCTAAATGAAAATTTAAAATAATAAAACATACACCAAAAACAGGAAATTGGATGAGCTTTTAAAAAAATGTATAGGTTGATGTACTTTAATTCAAAAATATATTTTTAAAATAAATCTGGAACAGTCTTTTTTTGCAAAATTTACATCACTGTTTTTGGAAGTCGACCTCCGTTGTTTGTCACTTTTTATTGTTTTATAATTTATTGTCTCATGAATCTTTGAGAAACATCTTATCCACTGAGCAATACTAATACAATTTTGTAATTGGTTAGTTGAGTCTAATAACGATGTTGATGTAGAGGAATTTATATATGTCCTCATTGGGTGTCTTTCTTACCCTTGGCTGTTTGCTGCGGTTCAGCGTATCTGCTTGTTTCAGCAACTAACAACTCCATCATGGCAGAGCTCATGAAAATCTTGAAGTAGTCTTTGAGACTGCTGTCAATAGGGAGAAAATGATTTCCCCTATAATTTCATTAAAATTCTATAGCTTTTCTGTAACACTGGTCAAATTGTCTGACCAAGATTCAGTGACAGTGTCTCCTTCATACCTCTCGTTAGTGTCACTCTGATTAGACTTTGAAGCAGCAATTAAAGATTAAAGAAAATGAAAGGCCATTGTATAAGAATATTTAGAAACCACAAGTCAAAATTTCACCTAATAGTACTAATAGAGTCCGACTTCTAAGCCACATAGCTTTTGAACCGTAAATGACATAAACATCTGTTTTTTAAACGAAATCAGCGATGTTTCTACTTTTTAAAAAGCCGATGTTAAATATTGATACTAATGACGAGCCACCACTGTTAAATAATGGTGGGTATATTCTAGACATCAATACTTGTATTTGACTCTATTGTCTAGAAGTATTAAATAATTACTTTGGCTCTAGCCCCCAGTATTACTATACGTAAATACGAGTTAGAACTACACAACATACAATACTACTACATCCAAACACCTACAAATAATCACGCACAACACCTCTTTATACAAAAGAGATAATATTTAATACATTAACTAAATATATAGATATACATACAAAATTAATCAGATGAGGCAACATATATGGTTGGAACAATACGGTACATAAGACGAAGACTGAATCTAAGAATGTTTTGCGTTTAGGCGCAACTTCCCTCTGGTCCGTGGGTGTGTCCAACGGATGAGTGACTGTAGGTCTGAATCACGGCCGCTATCTGCTCCGCAGTCAGGCGTAGCGTCTACTGATGGGTTGGACAATTCTTTCCAGGAGGTCAGTCCGGGGTCCAGCCCTAGCTGTGTGGAATGATTGACAGTTTGCTCGGTCTGCTCACAGGGATGACCGTCTTCCACAGCGGTTCTCACTCTTTTAGAGATGGGGTCGCCTTGTCCCCTTCTTCAAAGCCAGCACGTCTCCTGCCTTGGCTGATCGATCTAGGTTAGCTCTGCTCGGCTATAACCTACTAATACTACTACTACTACTAGCTGAAACAATAATGGCGAACAAACCGTAACTAACTATCCATAATCAATATTAATATATCAATCAATATATATAAAAGAATGGTAAGCATTTAACCATAACATATTCATATACAAAATACATTTGAAACTATTCTAACTCTAACTAATCAAACCTGAAAACAGACTTCTCAGCTAGGCTCATAACTCCCCACAGTCTTATCACCTTAGAACTTAATTGTAAGCGTGGTCTGTGATCTTCAGAGAGAGAGAGAACGCCGTAAGGTTTGGGTACAGTATATAAAGACCCCTGGCCACGCCATGATGGCGTCTGCCCTAAATTTCGATAGATTCCATTGGGTGAACCTTTCTTCCCATGGATGGTACATGTGACAACTTAACTCTTATTGGTTAAGACCTAAGTCCCAATAACTTTTGGGTGACCCCCGACCCAAATAAAAAGCAGCATCCCTCCAAAATTGCCTTAGCCTGAGTATCAACCTGATAACTTTAGTTGGCCTCTCACCCGCATTCCCAAATATTTGTCTTTGTCCCTCTAAGGTTAGTGTCCCTCACCCGCGTTTCCAAACTTTGTCCTTGTCCCTCCAAGGTTAATGTTTTACCCAATGTCTGAAACCTTATCTCCCAAAGGTTCTAAAATAAAAGCGATTCTCAAACCTATATTGAGATACTCAACAGCTGAGACCTATTCGCACGGTAACAATGCTTCTTGCGAGGTCGCGTGATGTATGCGTGTTGCTAGGCGTCATGTCGCATTCGGGCGCATTAGTAGCGAGGGGGGTAGGTCGCATTAGTAGCGATTGAGTTAACAAAACTCTTTAAATTTAAAATTATGCTAGTACAACTGTGGCCAAACCGCAGGTCCCGAGCCACATGCAGCTCTTCTGTGTTCTCATTGCATCGAATGAAAAATGTATAAAATTATAACTTTTCATTTGAAATATAAAATATAAATAATGAATGAAATTTTTAAAATCTTGACCAATACAAAGGGTTGAAAATAATTTGTGGTTGATCTGAATTAAGGGAAGGTGAGCTTGCTGCGTTAAAAGTCTGGAATTTGTCAGCAGTACACACTATTTTCTGCTTTCACCACAGAAGGTGTCACTTCAACTGAGGAAAGTTATGCCATCGCTTGGCATATTGATGGTGCTAAAAACTTTATTCTGACAGAACCTCGCACCACATTTACTAGCTACCAACCAGATTTGAAGAAACTTGCTACTTCAAAGGCTTTGCAGCAGAATGATAATTATTGTTGAATATATAATTATGATTCAATAACAGTGTGTTTGTGTTTCTATGAACAAATTTTACAATTTTAAATATATGTGAATTATGAGATGTGTCACTAACGCATATATTTCTTCAACTTATTGTTGAAGTTAAAATAGTCCAAATGTTATTAGATTTGAATAAAAAATATTTTTTTTATGAATCACATACTGACTTTTTCATTGTCAGTGGGATCGTGACCGATAGTGCTATACGGTGCACAATTTTTTTTTACTTTGAATATTATAATGGCAATGGCCTTCAGTCTCAGTGACTACAGGTCTGGCTACCCCTGCACTAGTTTTTTTTTACTAGTATAGTATTAAGAATAATAGAATGATAATTGTTTTGTTTTTGGATAAAAATCGAAATGATCTATTAAAATTATTATGTGATCTGGTAAAACATGCAATATCATGCTTATTGCATCGACTTGAAGACAGTAAAGAGCAGCAGAACAGATATTTCCAGATCGCAAGGTCGCCATTGTGAAACAATTTGTATCCAAAGGAAACAGTGAACCACATCACGCCTTATATTTTTAAGCAACGAGATTTTCTTTTTCCTAACCGGAAGTTTACAACACCTAAATATACGGTTCGTCACGGTCAGTTGTTTACAATCGAGGAAGCTTGCAATACTGAAATAATTATTTCTGCTTAACGGTATTTATGAATGACGTGTCCTAGCAGTTTCATTTTAAAATAATACGTATAAAATAATGATGCATACTTATTTTATTATTATCATGCTTATATACTCAAAATAATACTCCGTAGCCTATAGAAAGAGCGACTGAAAGTGAATAAACGAAAAATTTAATTATAATTTTTTCTCTACGTACCGTACAAATACACCATCTAGCCATCTATTGAATACAACTAACACTATTAGTCTATAGTGTTAATTTTGTTTAAGTACTTGGAATCAAGCTTTATAAAAGGAAACTTTGTGAAACTTTTTATTAAGTATACGAACTAAAATCACTCATGTTACCCTAAAGTCTAAAGTTAAAAAGTAGGCTTAGTACTTAGTAGGTTACTTCTTGGATAATTATTGGATTAAATAAGTTATAAATCATTTTTCACTTAGTGAAAAATCTTTGCGGAGTCATAGTATAGGCCTATGCCTCTTGTTCAAATTTTTGTCCACTTTAAAATGTAAACAATGTGTATGTGTGTCAGATTAATTGCATTTTTTTGTGTAATTTCTTGATTAAATTGGATGTGGTATATATCATTTTAAAGATAATTGGATGCTCAACATTACTAACTGGGCGAAAGAGAAACTTCAACTAATAATTTCAAGAAATGGAAATATAAATCCGACGGATATATTTTAGTAATGTGTAAACATTTAGTCTGAATCAAATGTTAATTGCTGACAAGTAATTAAAAGTTCAGGATTTCATTTGCATTAAATTACAAAACATTATTGCATATCAGTCTTGACCCAGTTGGTCTCGAATGCCGCTTGCAACCAGAGCGGTTTACGTTACTAGGCTTAGTATTATGCAAATTAAATTTGTTGTTCGTACGCACACATTCAGTTGAGACCCCCTCCCCCCAAACCTTACGCATCAATACAGCCATACGCAAAATGTCGTTAATTTAAGACCCCCTTCCTTGCGTACATAATATATGGATGCCCCCTAAGGCAGAGGTCGGGAAACCATGGCTTTTGAGCCAGATGTGGCTCTATTGATGGCTGCATCTGACTAAGACAAATGTTCGATTATTTAAACAAAAACTCACTTTTTCAGACTCCTTTGATCTACAAATTAATTGCATATAAAAACAGCATAAAATATTATTAAAAAGAATTCAGAAACATAATTATTGTACGTTTAGTGTTGACATTACACAAAATGCTCACATTTACTCAAATTTTTAGTTTTAAACATAATGTATGGCTCTCACAGAATTTAGTAGGTTTAGTTCTCAATTTTGTATATGAATATGAGACGTAATGACAATTTTCCACAAACACTAGCTGTAGAAATTAAACATTAATTAAATGTCAAATGTTGAACTTAGGCTGTCTAAGGCAAGAAAAAAGCAATCATGACCATGTTGGAGCCATACCGGTGGTTGGAGCATTAGGAACTCAGCTTCCAAATACAATATAAAATAGGACTGCAATAAAGCTTTTAAATAAAATACAAAATACACAAACAAATTGTGTAATGAAAACAATAAATTTTAGCTTTATTATTAAACGAATAAGACAGTATAAGTTTCGGCTAATGCCTTCATCAGTACAATTAACATAAAGAACATACTTACATACGTAATAAAATTATATTTAAATTCTTACGACATACCATATCATAAAATAGTTATGTAAAATAAAAAGAATTGAAGAAAAAAACATACAATGACACAGGATATAATAAAAGCTGTCTCTTTAGTAATTAAACTTTTTAAAGAGTCCTTTTAAAAATAAGAAAGAAAATAAGCTATTAAATTTAATTATATATGTTTGGGGGAAATTGCAATGTTTAAACATTTTAAATAAGATTTAAAAATTAATTTTTATTGTTTCAGCAAATTATCAGTCATTCATCCAAAATGACTTTGCAATGGACTTTTGTGGCCACTGTGCTCTATGTTGAGATTTTTCTCGTAGTTTTCCTTATGTTGCCCTTCATATCACCTAAAACGTAAGTCTTAAATTGTTAAAATTACCTTTTGCAATAACAACAGTATCCATGTAAACACAAATTGGTCTGTGATGAAAGGTAAAAGGTCTGCGAAGTGCAAATGCTCATCCTGAGGTTGTCATGGTACAGCTGTTTATCTATCATCACTTTTAAAGAATAACATTTGATGGTAAGAAGCATAGTATCACATTAAATAAGCCTTTGTGAATAATTCAATCAGCTTTAATTGTCTGATTCTTATCACTTTGGGGCTTACATTCCTTTTTTCTGTATGTCAGTGTAAGTTACCTTGAAAGGTTGTATTTGGTCTCTGTGTTTTGAATGTGTGCACCCTTAAGGTTTTGACATTTGCTTCTTCATTGATTTTAAAAGGCTTGCTGAGACCAGCAATATTTTAGTTATTTGTTAAAACCATCCAGTTTTATTTCCTAAGAATTTATTAGATTTATTTTAATTTCCGATTTACATATTTCAGATGGCAAAAGTTGTTCCGCTCTCGGCTCGCTACAGCACTTTCCACATACTCCAATATTTATTTTAATATATTCATTGCTATTCTTCTCTTATTGTTTGCTGGTAAGTGGATAAGTTTTTTTTTAAGCCTTCTGCTTTCCTAGCACAGCTAATGAATAAATCAGGTACATAAATGAGCTGATGTTTTTCAACTCTATTAAATGATAATACAAACAGTTATTTCTTTTAAAATCTGGTTTGTGACATTGTAGGTTGATGAGCCAAAATGGTTTGTTTATGAGTGGACATTGCACAAACAAAAATATAAATAGGTTCATAACGCAAGTACCTTTACAGCTTTTTTTTTAATACTGATAATAGAACACCGATTTAAAAAGAAAAAATTACTTATTAACCCGTACCTATTAGCCAAGTTTTAAAAGTGTACAGAATTTAACTCATTGTAAAACTTGGTTTCTAGGTACATGTTTTAATCAAAATTGTCCAATTTATCAGAATCATTGCGTGAGATGATGAAGTATTCTGACTCGCATTCTACAAGGGCTGAAAAGAGCTCTGTTGGAGCTGAGACAGTGCAACATATGAAATTATTCCGTGCCCAGAGAAACTTTTACATTTCAGGCTTTGCACTTTTTTTATGGTTGTGAGTAACCTTTAGATATGCTGTTGTGGGGTTCTGCATGTAGAGTAATTTTTCTTCCCCTCCTGGCAGAATCTGTACGGGAGACGTGGAAATATTCTGAGCCGCTAGACTCTGAGGAGCTAAGGAAATTCCCGGAGGCGGAGAATCTTTACCATATGAAGCTTTTTCGTGCTCAAAGGAACATGTACATAGCTGGATTTGCTTTGTTTCTTTGGTTGTAAGTGATTAGAATGATTGTATAATGTACAATTTAGAAAGGAAAAGAAAGCAATTATTTTTAAATGAAAATTTATATTTAATAACTTAGATTGTTTAAAGTTTCAAACATTAGTGATATTAACAAATATTTTTATGAAACAACCAAAGGAGTTGCATCATTTTCTCTGGCTCTTTTTAAAACATCTGGCTTTTGTTAATTCAACTCAACCTAGAGCTTAACTTTAAAAATTCGCTTCGAATTATGGAGAAAACTTATTTCACCATTTTGAAAAATAAACGTTGGTGGGGAAGGGTTGGCAATCACTGTTTAGGTCATTGACAGACATAATTCAATTATCATTCTTTTAAAATAATATTGAAATTCAATTAAAACCATCATGAGACTTTTTAATTATAATTTTTGAAACAAAACGCTTTACTTGTCATAATGTTTGATATACAAGGAAAATGTTAAGAAGGATTTAAAAAATCATCAAAGCATTTCTATGCATGTACATTGCACATAACGTGTTCCTTCCTCTAACTCAATTTCTAATAAGATATCTGTTAGAAGTTTTAGTGCTTAGTTATTAAATGCTCTTGAATAGTTCCAGTAAATTAAATTTTCTTTCAAATCTTAACAATATTGATGTTTCTATATTGTTTTTTTAATTTTAAAATATTTAAGAAGATAATTCTTACTCAAAATGATGACAACATTTTTTAAAAGTAAAAATACTTTTACGCTGTTTCAAGAAGAACCTTTGAAACTTTTTGAGAAACATTTGAATGAATAAATTGAATATTTGTTGCATGTACCTCTTTATTTTTAAACATACCACTTTATTAGCTAGTGTATTTTTGGATTATGTCAGCAAATAAGTGCTCATCAATTTCCTTGCTTAGAATTAGAATTTATCAAAGCACTGGTACCAAATCTAAATAGAAGGAGTCCTGGGGTTACGACGTTGATCCGTTCTTAAGAAACATAACTCGAATTTCGGCATAAGTTGGAGCATTATATATATAGTACTGTACGTACAGTGCCATAACAAAATGTTACAGTTAATGACATAACACTAGAGTAAACAATTCCTTACCACATGAAAAAAAAAGTTTTTTAAAAAAAGACAAAACACAAGCGAGAGAGAGACGATGTAAACAACCAATATGGCATCTTCTTCAACAAAGTCGTATTCTTTCTGCCGTGTGCCCGAAACATAAAAGCTCTTAATGCCATAAAAAGTATTTAAAAAAAGAGAAAACTATTTCTTACCCCATGAATAAAAAAGTTTTTTAAAAAAAACATTTAAAAAAGATGAAATAACGCGTAATTTTTTTTGTTTTAATATTTTGGTGGCGCGTCCATAACCACGAAAAAGTATTAGTCGGGACCGTCGTAACCCGAGGACTCCCTGTAATGAGATTCTTTTTTTTAAAAATAAATTCAAAGATCTTAATTTTGTAAAAAAGTTCAGAATGGTTACCATATGTAAACATGCATATCATGTCTAACAATTTTAATTAATACTGTGCATTTCGCAGTTTTAAAAAAATAAAAATACTTTCTCTGTACCAGTACTGAAACACTCAAATTGCATTTTCTGTTATATTATTTTAATGAAAAAAGCTTATAAATGAAGAAATTTTAAATACTTGTAGTAAACCATTCATATGGAAAAATGTTGATTTTTAAAAAAATAACATCCAGTATCTTTTAATATTAGCAGTTGGACTAATTTACTTTTCTGTTCTATGCTTCAGTATATTGTCACCCTTTCCAAATAACATCTATATTTTACTAACTTTTTTTTTGTCGACTGCCAATAAAAGTATGCAAAAGTTAATTGTATTATCCTGTTTATTATGTTTCTAGAAATTTTGTAAAATTAATCAGATAAATAATTTGGTTAATTAAATGTATAAATTTTATTGTTTTAAATTTGACAGATTCAACCATTCATTTTAAAGAAAACAATACTTGCACATGAACATATATAAAACATAATTTCAAATTTAATCATTTGATATATGTAGTATAGGATCCATTTGTTTCATCTATGTTTTGTCTATTTCTGTGTGCTAGTGTCCTGAGGCGTCTGGTTATCCTGATTGCCACTGAAGCTACTCTGATGGCCCAGAGTGAAGCTAGTATGAAGCAAGCTGAGAGTGCTACGGCTGCCGCCAAACACTTCATGGACGAAAGGGGAAGTGTGGATGACAACAAAAAGGTTGGAATATTTCTTTGCAACTTTTTTTTTATTGACTTGGAAAAAAAAAGGAAAGGGTGTGTGAAGTTCCATTTAAAAATACAATTTTTCATCAATAACCCTTTTCTGAGTTGAGATTGTTCCATTTTTTAAATCTCTGCATGGGCAAGAATTTTCAGGACATTAGTAACATGATGGTTGAATTAGTTTTAAAAATTCCTGACTTTGCTGGTAGCAAACATATTTGAATAAAATAAAAAGCAAAACTAACAAGTATTCAAACCATATTTATTAAATTGGTTCCTGAAGCATTGAAATTTTATCCAATAATAAACACAACTGTTTAAAAAAATTAAGGTTTGCCATTTTCCATCTTATGCACTATAATTATAAGCACACACTAAATTCTGATCCATTTCCTCTCAGTCCAGAAGATAAAAAGAAACCACGATGCTAATGCTAATATCACAGCTAATCAAATTCAAAATCAATTTCTTTAATATCAAAGGCCGATACATTTGATTCCAAGAAACTCAACCACCACAAACATTTTTTTTTAATTTGAAAAACGGGATCCACAGTCTGAACTTTATGAAAATAATATTGATAATTATCAAGGAAATGAATAAACTGGATATAAGCAAACAGAATTCTCATGAGTTTTTGGAAAATGAAAAGGAAAGTAGCAATGACCGTTTTTTGCCCAAAAACAGGTTAATATTAACATGATACTATTTGGTTTATATAACATTAACATGATACTATTTAGTTTATATAACATTAACATGATACTATTTAGTTTATATAACATTAACATGATACTATTTAGTTTATATAACATTAACATGATACTATTTAGTTTATATAACATTAACATGATACTATTTAGTTTATATAACATTAACATGATACTATTTAGTTTATATAACATTAACATGATACTATTTAGTTTATATAACATTAACATGATACTATTTAGTTTATATAACATTAACATGATACTATTTGGTTTATATAACATTAACATGATACTATTTAGTTTATATAACATTAACATGATACTATTTAGTTTATATAACATTAACATGATACTATTTAGTTTATATAACATTAACATGATACTATTTAGTTTATATAATTTAATGTGACAGAAGATTGTTGACTCCAGAGCTGATGATCCAAAGGGGGGATAATATGTTTGCAAGTGCTTGTTTATGCTCATGGTAATCATGATTTTCTGACAGAACACAGTAACAGAGGAGAAAGACCTGTCACATGTGGAGAAGGAACTCTCTCACACACAAGCCGAGCTGGAAAAAACCAAAGAAGAATTGTACAGGGCTAAAGTAGATCTGTCCTCCATTAAGAAACAAGCTGAAAGCACTAGTCAGGAGTACGATAGACTTTCTGAGGAGTATTCAAGAGTTCAGGTTAGTGTTCTATTATAGTTAATTTGTGTTATTTTGAAAAAATCAGAAGTAAATGTCCATGAACGACTTTCCACCAAAACATTTTTGCCAATAGAATTAAGTTTCATTTATTGGAATGGCATTAACTCATTAGCTCCTGGTGTGACTAAATGCGTCCTTATAGGGGTCCGTACGGATGCGCCCAAATGCGTCTGTTCGCCTAGCAACGCACTCTCGTATTTTTAGTTAAAAATAGCATCTCACTTTCCTCAAGACTTTCGGCTATTGTGTGATTCTACGAGATTTCAATAAGAATTAACAGATGTTTTTATCCAGTTGCACTTTCGATCCATGTGTGAATTAGTTTGACCCGTCTATATTGCGTATGTTTTCACCCGAGGTGCCGAAAATCGGATTATCGGACTTTAATCGTCATTATTTGGCAGTGCATGTTATATTGTTATTAAGCTTATTCATTTCTTGATGCATTAATCATTTTATTTTTTAAGATGAACGAAATATCTTTAGAAAATAAAAGCATTTTTCTAATGGAATCAAAAGCTTAACGAAGTTGCTTCCCTTTTGTCCGGAATATGAAATAGATTCGTTAGTAGCCCTTCAGGAGCTATTGAGTTTAGAATCACAGTATTTATCACAAAGAATCTGCCGCATTTTTAAAAATAAATATACCATTGCTTAATTTTGTATCTTTTCAGAAAAAGTTGTCAATACTAGAGGGATCAGATTCCGAGGACAAAAAAGGGAAATAATTAAAAAGTTGGATGTCATGTGCTCTAACTGCTAAAGAGAAATAAGCAGATTCAGTCCTTCTTTTATTTCTCCTTGAACATCCTACAGTTACACAGCAGTTTTTTTTGTTTGTATCGCATTTATCCATATTTTAAACATGCATTACTCTTATTTCTAAATGAGATGAGTACCACAATCTAGCCATCAATTTAGTGGGACAAATTAGTTATTTGTTTTAACAAGGGCAAAACCATTTTGTTTTATCACACAACTGCTCATTGCCACCCACACAAACATGATTATCTATTACTTACCTTTCAGTTTCTATCTTAATCAGCCTTGATATTATTGAGTAACTAAAACCTTCGATAAAATTGTCTTCAAGGCTGTAAATAAGGGAAACTTTCAGGAAGTTCATTTCATGAGGTCTAAATGTCTAATTGGACTGAACAACATTTTTACCCACCTCCTGCCTGCCAGTTAGTTAGTGTCATACATTTACATTTTAATTTTCTCATTCCAATTAATTTTTTTATTTAAAATTGCAAAATATGTTCAGTTGTATCCAAGCTTTTAAAAGGGTTGAGATTTGTTGTTTAATGTTCAAGTAATGGTTGATGTTATTTTAATACAAAATGTTCATTCGCTTTCACAGAATTCTTATATTTTAAAATTATTTTGTAAAAATAACAGAGCAGTTATAAAGGACGACTTTTTTAAAGTAGGTTTCTCTATTATTTTTTTTAAAATCCACTTTAGCATTGTAAAATGTGTGCCTTCATCTCCTGTCCAGTTTATGGTGTTTGATGCATCAAAGTTATCATTACAATGTTGTTGATTTTTTAATCGGGCAAAAGTTTTAAGTGAAGCATATTTTCTTTCAATACTGAAGCATGAGATTGGCATTTAATTGTAAATGTTTCTCTTCTTTCAATACTGAATCATGAGATTGGCATTTAATTGTAAATGTTTCTCTTCTTTCAATACTGAAGCATGAGATTGGCATTTAATTGTAAATGTTTCTCTTCTTTCAATACTGAATCATGAGATTGGCATTTAATTGTAAATGTTTCTCTTCTTTCAATACTGAATCATGAGATTGGCATTTAATTGTAAATGTTTCTCTTTTAAAAGAAAATAATTACTCCAATAAATTTCTTTGTATTTGAATATGAAAATTTACAGCATTTTCGAGATTAGTTTTAGATTTTTAACTTTATATTTGTATGTTAACTCATTAGCTCCTGATGCGACTAAATGCGTCCTTATAGGGGTCCGTACGGATGCGCCCAAATGCGTCTTTTCGCCTAGCGACGCACTATCGTAATTTTAGTTTAAAAATAGCACGAAATCTCGCTTTCCTAGAGACTTTCGGCTAATGCGTGATTCTACGAGATTTCAATAAACATCACCCGATGTTTTTATCTTCTTTCACTTTCGATCCATGTGTGAATTAGTTTGACGCGTCTATATGGCGTATGTATTCAGCCAAGGCGCCGAAAATCGCGTTATCAGACTTCAATCCTCATTATTACGCAGTGCATGTTATATTATTATTAAACTTAATTCATTTCTTGATGCATTAAACATTTTATTTTTTAAGATAAATGAATATATTTAGAAAATAAAAGCATTTCTCTAATGGAATCAAAAGCTTAACGAAGTTGCTTCCCTTTTGTCCGGAATATGAAATAGATTCGGAAGTAGCCCTTCAGGAGCTAATGAGTTAAGTTTCATTCATCTAGATTCCAATGTCTGTGCATGTTGGTAATGTTGGAATAGGTCATTCTCACTTCCCTCTAAATTGAACAGTTGATTTCTAGTTATGGTTTTGTATAATGTTTTTTTTAAAAATAAAACACCCAATAATTTTCTTGCTAAATTAAATAATTATAATTATTCTTTTGTTAATATTATTTATTTTCATAAACTAAGTATGTTTTGTTGGCTTGTATGTACTGCTTCATGACAATATGCTCCTGTTTTAACATGTGTATTGTTTAGAGTTTCACATTTGCAATCATGTTATCCTTGTCCAAGCTGAATTTATTGGTAAGGATTAAAAGAATTATAAAAACTATTCACAAGAATGTGTCAGTTTCAATTTATGTGTTGTGTATAGTGTAGCCTGAGTAAATTTAGTTGGGTTTCAAATAAAGAGATATCTATACTAATAGCTGTCATTGGTGGGTGAAGATGAAATGCATTTGTACCCATGAAAGGTGCTTCTCTATTTAAAACTATAATTTAACAGAAATTGAGCACAACTTGGATGTCATGGTTAAAATGAACCTATCCACGTTCTAGTTCTATAGAGCAACAGCAAATAGAAGTGGATAACCTACATAAAATTAAACAAACTTACAATTTGTATCCCATCTCTTAAGCAGAGTTTGTTCAGTTAACAGAATGTGAATGAGTTGTTCATTTTGAGCAGTGCATGCTTTCATTCATCTACATCCTGATGGAGTAAGTGCATATTAGCAGCAGAGATGTGTATGTATTATTAACATCAAAGGCCCGTGACAGTGCAACTCAGACATACTTGAGACATATATGAACTTCTATAGACACAGCTAGCAACCATGACAATATGTTTGATGCTCCTGCTTTACCAGATTGATAGACTTGTATCATCAAATTCTGTGTATACATTGATAGACTTGTATCATCAAATTCTGTGTACTCATTGATAGACTTGTATCATCAAATTCTGTGTACTCATTGATAGACTTGTATCATCAAATTCTGTGCATTCATTGATAGACTTGTATCATCAAATTCTGTGTACTCATTGATAGACTTGTATCATCAAATTCTGTGCATTCATTGATAGACTTGTATCATCAAATTCTGTGCATTCATTGATAGACTTGTATCATCAAATTCTGTGTATTATTATGACAAGCCATAATGTTCAGATTATATTTGATCGTATGCCCTCAAGAAATAGAGGGGTAAGAAGAAGTTCTATCTTATATATATTTTAAACTCATCCTTTCATCCCTTCACTGGACAATCTTTGAACAATTTCTGTGTGTAACCATCTACAGCATCACTTGCACTTCCCTTCTTGCTGCAACTGTCAAAACTATGGATTTACATACTTTTCCTTGTGCAAAAACACAGTGATAAAAACAACATATCAATGCAGCACTTTGGAATCAAGTTTTTTTATTTTGTCATAACAAAAAGTGGATGTCCTTAATCATTTCATTAAACATATTGCTTTGACTTCAGTAATGTATAAATGATACAGATTAGTCAAGTGCACATTCGAAGATAAATTGACATGATAAGAAGAGTTATGTCCCATGGAATCAGAAGCATTATGTCCCTTGGATAGATCTCCGCTAATAGTGCCCCCAGGTTTTGAGTAAGTTCCACAGGACAGTCCCAGGGCAGTCCGTCTGATTGACGTCTCTGTGGCCTCGCAGTTTGTAAGCTGTGCTAATCTTGCCATTGGACACGCCACACGCTATCATCTGTCTGGCCCTCTGGATCTGAATGTCTGGGGGAGCTTTGGTGGAGAAACTTCCAATGAAACAGAAGGCTGGAGAGAGAGAGCGATCATTGGAATAGATGTGACTGGCACTACAGTTTTTTCCATCGTTTCTTGAATCGATTTAAACCTACTTTTATTTCAAAAATATAAGAATGTTTATTAAATAAAGAACATTACAATTGTTATGCTTAAAAATGAGCCCAATTCCACACAATAATAATGGTAACTAATTCTCCAGTCAGAAGACAAATCTCGGTGTGATGTTTCAAATGTAATAATAAGCAGCTTGAACAGTCGATACTTTCTATTATGAATTATAGTCATTAATCAACCTTTGACCCCATTCAAAGGCACAACCTTTGACCCCATTCAAAGACACGAGCTTTGGCCTGCAGCAGTATCCGGGATGCTCGTTTAATGTATATTTTAATAATGACATGAACGTAACTTACCAAGTCCTACGGAGTTGTAGCCCTCTGTATGAGCACCCACTTTGTCCCAGCCTCGACCTTCGAACACGGAGCCATCGCCACCAATGAGAAAACTGTAGCCGATGTCACTCCAACCTAACGGAGCCACCAGAACAAACAATGGTTGTGTTAGTGCTAGTGTCCGATACAAACAATGGTTGAGCTAGTGTCTGATATAAACATTGTGTATAGCCAGCTGTGGCTTACCTATGATTGGGGCCCAAATTAAGCTTTCATTCGCCACTAGCACGACATAAACTACTGTTAAATGCCCGCCCCATGAAAAAACTAGTAATAAAAACTCGAATGAGTATTTAAACGCAATTTTCAAGGAATTTCCGATTTTTATATTCCAGGGAAATCATTCTAGAGTCACACCAAGAAGGTGTCACTATAATGCGCACCGCGCAACAGTCTAACATTAGCATTCACAAAGCGGGAAAACCCCATTAATGCCATTAACTATCAAAAATCATTCTAGATTACATTAAAAGTCATTTCAAATCATTAATTCTGAAACTTAACAAAACAATTGCTGTCTACAAATTGCTGCTAAAACTACGGGAGTCGAACGAAAAGAGATTTTTCAAATATTCCTTCTCCAACATTGTTCTAAATATTATTAGCTATCGGTTGGCATTTGTTTCAACCAGATAGATGTTATGGTTGGCGAGAAATTGACAAAATACTGATATTTTATCGGGTTTTTTTTTATTTTCCAGGAAATCCAGTAAACCGTTTCGGTAATTTTGTTTTGGCCCGTGCACATCCTTCGGACCTTAACATATTTGCAAAAGACTCGAACCCTCAATCTGGTATGGTTCGGGAGGAGCTGCTGTTCAAAGCTCAAAAAGACAGGACAGACATTTCAGACAATTCCCAAGGGAAATTGCGTTAAAAATAAGGGGGCAAAACGCATCTTCGAAAAATCACCGACTACCCTATCGCGTTGATCGGAATATAATCGGGGGTTCAAACTTGTCTCAAATTGTGTGACGGCCTACACCTTAAATCTAGTTATTGCTCTGACTTGCCGTTGTGGTCCATGTGATAATCCTGGAACCCTCGGACTTGGCTGGCGCACGCTGATTGGCTGAAGCACTCCGCACTCTCCGCGTGGTGGATGAAGGCGTACTGGACAGGATGTGAGAGGTACGAGATGGACTTGGGGGCCCTCGCTCCCCATTCACTGCGGGTTATGATGTGGGGGCATCCGCCAGGCACAGCTACAGCACGGAATAATTTGTATTAGTGCGCAAACATTATAATTTTAAAATACTCCCTTTATCCCTTTGTATGCTAGTCTATTACAAAACATTGCGATTTAAATTGAAACTGGCTCTTCACTACTTTTAAAAACAAGAAAAATAACCCCAAAAATGTGATAACTTATTTAAAAGCTTTGATCTGTTTTCGGGGCGTGATTGCTATCACACATAACGAGAACGTACAACAGCTTTGCTCCACGTACTTAAGTTCAGTACGCTTCATAAATCTAAATCGCTCCCACATGTTTTAAACATCGTAGACAGACCATTTGTTTATCGTCCTGTATAGTATAATGTTTAAATAGGATTGAATACTTTACTTGACGCCAATACTCACTTCCGGAACCAGCCTCACACTTTGCAGCAGCAGACGCCACCAGGTAGTCGCCCGCTACCCACACCCTCTGACAAGAGATGGGACAATGTTGCAAGTATGTGAGATTAAGCATCAATGATTAAGTTGTAAAGATAAGATTATTTTCAGATATGGTTTAATATATGTAGTTTCATCATTTGAAGCTCGCTGATAATGAGGTTTTCATTGCAATTGATCTATAAATAAAACCGACACCGGAATAACTCAAATGGTTGAAAACGGACTAAATAGTGGATATTTTTTACTTCTCTAAATCAAAATGTTTAAATTGTCATACAAGTAACTCCTCAGTTGATAAGCATCAAGTTTATATTGTCATACAAGTAACTCCTCAGTTGATAAGCATCAAGTTTAAATTGTCATACAAGTAACTCCTCAGTTGATAAGCATCAAGTTTAAATTGTCATACAAGTAACTCCTCAGTTGATAAGCATCAAGTTTAAATTGTCATACAAGTAACTCCTCAGTTGATAAACATCAAAGTCTGGACCCACCATTACCTCCCCATCCTGACATCGAAGAAAACTTTTTTTATTTTCTTATTGTTAGGCTAAGCCAGACCCCAATTATTATTTTTTTTTGAAAAAAAATTTTTTTTTGGGGGGGGGGTTTGCTTTACACTTTTAAAATATATAAATTTGTTAATCCACAGCCCTCCCCTTCCCCCCCGCCCGCCCCCCCCCGCCCCCACTCAATCTCAAGACTACATATTTTTTAAATACAATATTTAAACCTACGAAGAATAAAATGCTCACCAAACGAGCCTGCGATTTTTCAGAATCTCATTCAGAAAAAAATGTTTTAAAGCGTTTAATTTAATGGTAATACTTGGGGGAAAAAAATTCTTTTTATATGCTTTAAAAAATTCAATAATTGACCAAATTATAGCAAGGATATTTTCTGACTGTCTGCAAGGCAAGGGGAGTAATTGCACTGCATCTGTGCCTTTAAAAAATAATTCACAAATGAAATCCTCTATACAAGGAATATTTCGTTTTGAACAATTGTATAACTACCCAACAAGTGATACACAAGTGATAGTCATTTAAGATACCGAAGAATTTAGAGTCAAACCGTTGTGATGATACCAGTGCCGGTTTGTCTTATCTGTCTTATCTATACAGACGCTCCTTCTATGCAGAAGATAGTTGCGTCCACAGACCATGACAGATGATCTGTTTTGGCAAGTGATGCAGCGCTCACAAGACACGGCTTTGTGGGTTCCACGCATTACCCAGCCGCCTAACTACATGTAGTGTTAGGTACCCATTCGGAGCGGGGTGACTCAGGGACGCCCTAGGCCCCGGGAACAAGCCCTTGCCTTCACACGGATTCGAACCCATGACCATCGGTACGACAGTCCAGTGCGCTGCCACTCGACCACCGCGTTTTAGACTTGATAAGGCCCTAAGCCATAAACTATTTGAGATATTGGCCTTTTATAAGTCCAGATATTCTATGCACGTGCCAAATATCACAACTGCTCATTTAGATTTATTTTTTTTAAAACAATTTTTTTAATATTTTGTGGTGTTGACAAAGAAATTGGGGGCCCTAATCTATAACTTGTGTAGCTTAAGAGTAAATCCAGCGCCAAGATTGATACCGTCTTTACCTGGTTATGGAAAGTGATCTCAAACCACGTGTGTCCGTCAGCTGTGAGAATGCCGCCATAGATCTTACCACAGTCGTTAGCGTTCAGAGTGGCCAACACAGCGGCACTAGTCGATCCTGGGGTGGGGGTGGGGGTGGGGTTGGGGGTGGGCAGAAATGTAGAGAGATATGGAATGTGGCGTTTAAGTAAAAAAAATTAGGTGTGTGTGACAGTGTGTGGTGAGGATGATGTAAAGTTTAGCTTACATTACACTGATGCAAATAAGTGTGCATTACACAACAAAATATAGTTGTCTCTTGTCAATAAACAATTAAGTTACAGCAAGGCATTCTCTCCCTCTCTCTCTCTCTCTCCTCTCTCTCTCTCTCTCTCGGTGTGTCTCTCTCTCTCCTTGTTTGTTACAAGCTAAGGCTCATTGTTTTCATTCAACTCTGAAGTAAAACTGTCATCGACCGGAACTGTCATCGACCGGAACTGTTATCGTTATTACATACAAATAAACAAGTTGGGAACATTGTGAGGATCTCATTTCCTACATTGAGCTTCCAAATGACCATAAATATCAATACTATATCTTATATATAGATAGATAAGATATAGTATTGATAGCGATTGGTCCCTGAAAATCCTACAGACTCCTACAGCCAATCACTAGCGGAGAAAAATTAAATCTCATTTACATATTAAACAAATTTACGCGGACGTGTAAAACGAGTTATTTTTTGGTTCAGTATTGTGTTCCCATCTTGAAGTGTGTCACTCCTGCTAATCCCTACTGTTACTCCTAGACAACATGCCACCGAAACGGTGGCGGAACGTCCTTGGACGGGCTTTGTTGCTCGTATATATTTTTAATATATATATATATATATATATATATATATATATATATATATATATATATATATATATATATATATATATACATTTCTTTTTTGTTCAAATGTTTTAACAAATCGCCCTGGGAAGCCTTAGAAATGAACATTTATGGATTCTAATACATACAGTGACAAACGTTTAAATATTTACACATGTTTAGTTTAAAAATCAGATCAAATTTGAAAATGTTCATTGACTTTAAACAGTTTCAGGTTATTGCGTATTTTAAAGAGGAAGTTGACAAAATGTCATTTTGCCCAGACAACTTTTGTATATAAGTAAATACTCTTTTTAAACAAAGAGTTATAATCTTATGTTATCTTTTACAGACGCTCCTTCTATACAGAAGACTACTGCGTCCTACAAGTATCCGTGATTTGTGTCTAGTCTTGCATTTTTATGTCAGTTTATAATGTTTATAATGTTTATAGTGTTTATAATGTTTATAATGTTTATAATGTTTATAGTGTTTATAATGTTTATAATGTTTATAATGTTTATAGTGTTTATAGTGTTTATAATGTTTATAGAGTGTTGGTTGTCCTCGTGGTTTGATCAATTAAATACATTTATTATTATTAAAACAGTTTTGCTGGCTGTTCTTATAATATTGTACGTTAAGAAAAAGCCAAAAAAAGAGAAAGGTTTAAACAACTTTTTTTTTACACGGTAGATGAAAGACAACATAACAAGAACATTTCACACAAAAGGCCTAAAGACAAGAACATAAAAAGACAACTTTCACATACAAGTATTTAGTTAAGTTGCCATTCTTTATATTATTGACGGTGAACGTATCCTGGCAGGAACAAACTCTGGCAATATCCAGTTCAGCCTCATTGACACCCCACCCCCACCCCCTGACCCACACCAAAGCCGATGGACTCACCAGAGGCTCGGCCACTGACCGTTGTTGTAGCACAGACACAATCTCCGGCCTTCACAGTTGTCTTATCCAAGGCGCCATTGACCACCCACAACACCGTCATGAAACATGTCAACACTGACCACTGCATGGTGGCTTTAGAAAACAATTTAGTTAAAGGGAAACGTCTCGTCAAGTCCCCTGTGTATTTCAAAGTAAAAATCCTTCTATTTCTGTCAGAGTTTTCTTTTTATAAGCACGCAGAAAGATAAGAATGTAGAACATTAGAATTCCAGAGAGAAAAAACATATGTTCAGATAATTACAGCTGGAAATTTTTAAAAAGTTCTTATTTAAAAGGGCGAAAAAACCTTTTTCATTCTACCGGGGGCTGAATTCGAATAGACAAAGATGCACATTCGTCTCCGTAAAAAGGAAATAGAAACACATAATAAAAGCTCTAAGCTCCGATTATTTAAAGCAATTTTAGCCAAAATTTTATTTTGATATCTTTAATAATTTCAGCTCAACCACTCCAAGATTCGCTGATCTTCTCTCTAGGCTGCTGTACCCCCCATTTTTATCGTGACATTCTCCGCCCATGTTTATTGTCCTATTTTTCTAGTTCCTAAAAGTACGTACCTGAAATGAATTGACAGAATTATTATTATTTTTTGACATTTTTTTTCCTGCCTTGAACTTAACACGAGATCAAGTAAGTTCAGCAAGTTGTATTTTAAAACTATTCAATAGATTGTGAACTATGATCGGCTTTTAATAATTTTGTTAAATTTCACACGTTGCAAATACAAGACGAGCGAGCACTGTGATAGACCCAATTAAGATTCCTTTGGACAATTTCAGATTATATACCACGACACATTCTATACTAAGACACATTATTATAATACGAGCAACAAAGCCCGTCCAAGGACGTTCCGACACCCTTCGGTGGCATGTTGTAACTCCCCTCCAACAGCCGTCTCGATCGGCATACATGTGCATCACGTCAAAAATACTATTCATTATAGTTAAAATAAAAAACTTGTAAAAACAGAGCTTTTGACTATAAATCCCAACGCGCATATTTAACTCAAAATGAAGTCTTTGAAGAAATAGTACACCAAAAATAACTCGTTTTGAACGTCCGCGTAAACGTGTTCAATATGATTGGTTGTATGAGTCATATGTGTTTGAGGGACCAATCGCTATAGATGACCGGACAGAACGGACAGAAACTTGCCTTTTATTATAAAGGAGGATATACTATCATAAATAATAAACCAAGAGTCATGACACATCTAATATGACCAATATAAGAGTTCACTGGGAAGCTGTTTCATCATCATCAGTACCGTGACCGTTGCGGTCGTTGGGGGGAGTGCATAGACACATCAACAGATAACGATCTCCACATATGCCTATTTTGAGCGGCGGCCAATAATTCATGCAATTTCATCCCTGTCCATTCCTTTATGTTGTCCATCCAGCTTTTCCGCTGTCGACCTCTTCGCCGGCCCCCTTCTACAGTACCCTGAAGGATAATTTTTGTCAGGGTATCATGTCGCAGTACATGACCGAACAATGCCATCTTACGTATCTTAATTGTTGTTATGATGTTTTCTTGACGACCCGCAATAGAGTTTATTCTGACCCAGACATATTATTGATCTTGTGTTCTAAATAGGATATCTAGAGAATTTTCCTCATGCATTTGTTTTAAAATGTCTGCAGCTTGCTTTCCTAATCGTATCCCGTAATCTTATCCTCTATTCCTAGCCCCTAACCCTAACAAATACACCATGATATTTTCCTGGCTGCATCTTTCAAACTATTTCAGAAAAAAAAATGTTAACAGGTCTCTAAAACTTCACACATTTTTAAGATTCATTTAAAAAATATATATTTGGGACAAAAAATCGACTTAGGCGCAGAATATTGCAGGGACTTAAGAATTTATTCGTATAGGGAGGTTTTCGACTTAGGGAAGTTTGACTTATCGAGGTCCGACTGTATTATAATAGCAGTAAAATGGCACTATAATTAATGAAGGGTGTAAATAAAATGTTCAATTTAGACTAGGCTTAAGTGGTACATTTATAGTATATATATTGACATTTTGTGTTGAAAAGAAAAAAAGTTATGTGTAAAGAAGTCTGAAACCACGTGAGTTTTCCCTCATTGAATTCATTTGTCTTCCTTCTCATGATTACTGTACTGTGTTTCTGCTCGGGAAATGGATGTGAGTAAAAGAGGGAGGGTTGAGATATAGGAAGTCATAGAATATAAATATTTAACTTAAAACTAAAATTATATATATATATATATATATATATATATATATATATATATATATATATATATATATATATATATATATATATATATATATATATATACATATTAGGGCTGTTATCGATTAATTAAAGTTTAATCGTTAACTGTTCAAAAATTAACGATTAATTCAGTGGCGTAGCGAGGGGGGGGGGCAGGGGGGACATATGTCCCCGGGCGCCACGTAAGGGGGCGCCAAAATTAGTATTAAAACTCATTACTTAATTTTATTTTGATGTAAACTATTGTATCCCAAATACGTTTGCAAGATTGAATTTTGGAGCTCCGAAAATATCTTCATTACAAACCAGTTGGCAAGCATGATTTAGGCGCCCCCATTGAGCGTTAAGGGGCGCCATTCTACTCATAAATAAATGACACATCCACAATGAAGAATTGCTGATGGCGTTTAAAATAAAAAAAGACCCTTAAAAACAAAGCTTTGGACTATAAATCCCTTATATATGAGACATAACTAACAGTATTGATTATGTTCAAACGCGACAAACATTTACAGACTGAATCTGCCTTAACTCCCATTTGCTTTATAACTAGGTGGGGTAGTGTGGGAGAGGGGAAAGGTCTGGTCACCGATCGCTGGACCGAGCTCAGCGTGACACGTAAAATTTAAACAAAAGCACGCCGGTACATCGACGATGTGGCGTCAACGCGTGAACTGAACTGTCACGTGAAAAACAACAACTGTGAAATTGAATTACATACGTTGTATAGAGACAAACTAAAAATGCATTAATTTAATTACGGTACTTTCGATCAATCTGAAATTAATAATACGATCCATTGTTAGGTGACACGAGTCTATGTGCCAAATTTCAGCTCGATGGCATCACGGGAAGTGGGTCATTTTTTACTTTTGTTTTTCCGCCCGCCCGACCGACGTACGAAGAGATGACGACAGACAGAAAGAGAGACAAGATTTCGAAGTTAATATAAGGGATTTTAAAAAACAAAATTGTGAGTTGCTGGGAGTGAGACTAGGGGAGCAGTAAGAGGCAAAGGCGATTATATTAATAGAACAGACAAGACGACACTAAAAGCAACCAAAATGACCAAGACAAGAAAAAGGAGTGGCTTAAAGCAGTGGTTCTCAACCTGTGGTCTGCGGAGCACTAGTGGTCCGCGAAGATGTGCATGGTGGTCCGCGATCAAAGCATGAAATTTACGCACTGTATGATTCATCAAGAAAGACTTGCACGTAAAACGCAGAATTAAAATATATTTTTGATCTGGCCGAAATAGTTTTTAAATTTTATCAAGGCTCGTCCATTAAATTCTGTCTCTTTGATTTCTTATGTTCGAATATTATGAATCTTAAACATTAACAGTTACTGATGTATACTGAAATTCGCTGGTTATCAGTCTGTTTTAATTATGTGATGATGTAAGAGTGTTTCTTGTAGAAAAAACTCAAAGCTTGTTGATCATTTGAACCATAGCTTATGGGTTGCTGCTCTGGCTTACTTGGCTGAAATTTTTGAAGAACTCAATAAACTTAATTCAACTCGGCAAGGAAAGCAGACACAGTTAATTACTCTCAGTGACAAAGTGTTTGCTTTTACCAAAAATCTTGATCTTTGGAAAAGAAGATTATTTCAAGGTACCTTTGAGATATTTGATCAATTGTACGAAACCACCGAGTAATCAGAAAATGCTGAAATAAATAAACAAACTGTTGATAAATTTGATTTCTGGTCATCTTCAATCAATGCAGAACCAATGTATATTCTACTTTTGTGATATTTAACGTTCAGTGGTTTTTCGTGGGTGTCCAGACCTAATCTGGCACACATTCACTCATCAAAGTTTTAAAAAAATGACCAACATCGTAATTAAAACAATTCATTTAACTGACCAGCGATACCACTTTGAATATGTTGCATCAGAAAGTGGGCTTAATGAAATTTTGAGTACTCCTAACTGTCTCAGCTAGCTTTTAAAATACGTTTACCCTTTGCAACTTTGTGAAAGTGTATTTTCTGCATTGCTTACAATAAAAACAAAACATCGTTCGTACTAAATAAACGAATATGGCAGTCTTTTTAATACAAACTACTGTTTATGAATTAACGTTTTTTTATAGTAAGCAAGTATAATTAATTAAGAAGACTATGAGACTAATATAAATGACATTTGTTCGCTACAAAAGAAAGCCATTACAATATTGTTTTTGGGGCACGCAAATCGTAGCATATTAGTATAGTTTTACTAACTAACATGTATTATACTTATAGCTAGCTATATACACAGTATAATTATATCTAACTTTCCAGCACGGCAGTAGCACGATTTTTAGTAGTGATCCGTAGCTAAGACACACATTTTTCAAGTGGTTATTGAATCTCAAAAGTTTGAGAACCACTGGCTTACAGAACGGTTAATACGCGTCCCTTTGCTGCATGATGTGACTCTTTAAAAAATTACTTCCCCAATCCCTCTGTGGAGGGAGTAAAGTGGGGGAGAGGAGGGAAGGTCTCTCCTCTCACGGGCTTCCGTCGGTATGTCAAAGCAAGTTGGATTCCTTTCATATGAAACAGCAGACACCGCCTCTCTTTCCTGTCTCTCTGTGATCAAACTTGTTGCTCAATATGATCCATTTTAGAAAAACACCTACAAGATGCCTGAGATAATCCAGGTTAAGTATCTTATTTATCACCGGAAATTCAAAATGAATTTATCCACCTACTTACATCGACTGTAAGGAGTCAGCTGTTGAGTGAAATCAGAAAAAAACAAGTACTACGGTATCTTACTTGACTCAACACCCGATCTAGGACATCGGGAACAGCTTTCTCAAGTCATCAGATTTGTTGATGTGGATTTTCAAACTAAAAAAGTAACCATCAAAGAATCATTTTTATGTTTTATACAGATAAATTCCAAGACGCAGCAAGCCTGCTTGAAAGAGTTATCGTAGAAAAACTGGAATCTAATAGCATACCACTAAACGACTGTCGGTCACAATGTTATGACAATGCTGCTGTAATGACTGGGCATATATCCGGCCTTCAACAGCGAATATGTGCAAGAAATCACAGAGCATTGTGCATCAACTGTGAAAACCGCATCTTAAACTTAGCAACAGTATACTCAGCTAAACAGGATCCAGTTACTATTACGTTTTTTTTGGAACAGTTGAAAGTATAATTTTTTTGTTTTCTCTCGTTCAACAACTCGTTGAGAAGAATTAAAAAGAGTTGTGCCAATCACAATGAAGAAGGAGTCTGAAACACGTTGGAGTGCACAATCAGAAGCTGTTAAAGCTATTTATGAGGACTAGATTAAATGGTAGGGAAGTTGGAAAAATTATTAGAACATACAAATATGACGCCTGACACTAGATGTGATGCAGAAGCTTTGCTGGTAGGTATATTAAACTTTAACTTCCTATTTTTGTTACATTTCTGGTACATCATACTTGGGAAAATTGATTGTGTCCAGAAATTGTTGCAGAATCCTACTGTGAATTTCAAGGAAGCAGCATCTGATCTTGAATCGCTTGAGTCAGAAATTGGCAACATTCGTGATACTTTGAGCCAGGTTGCGGTAGACAATGGAAAAGAAGATACACAACTGTGGGAATCGAGGTTGACAGAAGGATTAAATGACATCGGAGGATGCCTGGAGAATTAACAAGAGATGAAGAACTTTCTGCAGAAGAAGAAATTTCACGTGATATGAACAGCGTAATTGATAGACTCCAAAAAAAGAGATATCTATACGGTTTTTATGACTAAAAAACCTAAACAACAAATTTGGATTTTTACTAGACGTAAAAACTCTTCTTGCTGAGACAAAAGTCGATACACTTCGTTAAAATTGCTTAGATTTTGCTAATTTCTACAATGACGTCAATGGTCACGAATTGTGCACAGAACCCGGAGACTGAAAAATGCTGCTCAGTAATCGGGCTGAAGTTCTACCGGAAACTCTTTTGGATCTTCTTGGTTCTATGGTTTCATATGGAGATGACGTATTCCGAATTTGTGCACTTCACTTCAAATAATTCTAACAATTGCTGTTTCAACTGAAACTGTGAGCGGTCCTTCAGCAAACTGAATTTTAAATCCCTTATATTAACTTCACCGCCATCTCTGTCTTGGTCGGTCAGTCGGGCGGAAAAACACAAATAAAAAAATGACCAACTTCCCGCAAAGCCATCGAGCTGAAATTTGGCACACGGACCCGTGTCACCTAACAATGCATCGTATGAAAATTTCAGATCGATCGAACGTACCGTAATTAAATTAATGCATTTGTTAGTTTATCTATATTAACTATATGTCGCTATTTTTTTACATTTTACGGGCCACTTGACTTCACGTCAACCATCGGTGAACACATCTCGTGTTTTAACCAGGTGTACCGGCGTGCTTTTGTTTACATTTTACGTGTCACGCTGAGCTCGGTCCAGCGATCAGTGACCAGACCTTTCCCATCTCCCACCCGCCCCCTCTTCCCGTGATGCCATCGAGCTGAAATTTGGCACACGGACTCGTGTCACCTAACAATGCATCGTATCAAAATTTCAGATCGATCGAACGTGCCGTAATTAAATTAATGCATTTTTAGTTTTTCTCTATACAACGTTTGTAATTCAATATCACTGGTTTTTTTTCCACTTGACAGTTCAGTCACGCTTTGACGCACCCGTCGTGCCCACACTTTCTCCCGTCCCTTCCCCCATTTTCAAAGCCAGGGGATATCACTCGGTGTCAGTCTGTAAATGTTTGTCGCGTTTGAACATAATCAATACTTTTAGTTATGTCTCATATATAAGGGATTTATAGTCAAAAACTTTGTTTTTACGGGTCTTTTTAAAAATTAAATCCCTTATATTAACTTCAACGCCGTCTCTCTCTGTCGTTCGTCGTCGGGCGGGCGGAAAAACAAAGTAAAAAATGACCCACTTTCCGTAAAGTCATCGAGCTGAAATTTGGCTTATGGACCCTCGTCACCTAACAATGCATCGTATCAAATTTCAGATCGATCGAACGTACCGTAATTAAATTAATGCATTTTTAGTTTATCTCTATACGGCATATGTAATTCAAATTTACTGTTTGTAATTTTTTTTTCACGTGACAGTTCAGTTCGCGCGTTGACGCCACATCAATGTACCGGCGTGCTTTTGTTTACATTTTACGTGTCACGCTGAGCTCGGTCACCAGACCTTTCCCCTCCTCCCCCTTCCCGGGTTATAAAGCAAAGGGGAGTTAAGACAGATTCAGTCGGTAAATGTTTGTCGCGTTTGAACATAATCAATACTGTTAGTTATGTCTCATATATAAGGGATTTATAGTCAAAAACTTTGTTTTTACGGGTTTGTTTTATTTACCTTTTTTCCGGGTGGGACCACAGCAAGACGGTGAGAGATGACGACAGACAAGACGGTGAAGTGAAATATAAAAGATTTTAAAATGCTTGAAATATTAATAGTCCACTACCATAGTCACCGTTTTGTTTTGAAATAAATGCGCTGAATATACAGCTTATTAAATTAAATATTTTTATGTCTCCTTTTCCGAGTTTGATTGCACCTTTCTGTCCTCTCGTAAGATATGACTTGAAGATGTTAAGACTTAAACATGAGTTTAATAAAGATTTAATCTATGAGTGTAAGAAGTTTGTGTGTTTTGGGACAGAAGCTCTGACTGATAAATTTTAATTAGTGACTTATGCCATCTTTTTATTTTATCTCTTAAATTATCTCCCTTGATTTCCTTTCAGTTGGAGTGCACCGCTCTTGTTCTATCTTGGGATACGATTTGGTTTTGAACAAGGAGGTTTGATTAGCTGGAGGCGGCGTGACGTCACTAGGCTGAAGCCAGACCCCCACCCGCAGCAGCCATCTTGAGCGACTCAAAACATTGGAAGCTGTGTAGTGTGTATGTTATATTATTGTGATATTTTGAACGGGAGCCTTGGTAATTGGGACATGCTCAGTGTTGGCTTGCATTTTCAACTTCTTTGTCATTCAATACTTTCAATTCACATTTACATATTTACATTTAAACATTTTAAATATATGATATAAGTAAAAGTTATATCATTTTAATAATTTTATATTCTTTGTTTTTTTTTCCATTGAACTTTAAATGACAGTTGCAATTGTGAGTTGATTTGCGAACTTAAAAATAAAAATTTTGCTTGTCTCACGTGTTATATTTATTATATCTTATTTATTCTTATAATTTTAAAACTGTCTATTGTGAATATTATAATTATACTATACAAAATAAGTTAAGTTACAAATTAAGTAATACATTCATTTATTAATATAGAACAAAATAAACAAATTAATAAGCGTTGATCATGAAATCGTTCAAATCCATGCAAAATATAGCAAAACAATTTCAATACAAGAAAAAAATATTAAGTTCAAAGGTTAAAAGTATAGATATTACTTAACTACATAAGATAAAGTGGCTGGATAGCGAAGTCAGTAGTGCGCTCGCCTCACAAAGTTGAAGGGCGTGGGATTGAGCCCACGCAAAGCCACAATATAAATGATACACTAAGACTAAGAAAGTCCACCGCTGACCCCTGTAATGTTAATAAATGTATAGTATTAGAACTTCATTTCGATATAGTTAGCGTATTATTAATATAAGACTAGGCTCTGTAGCCCTCCATTAGCTGACCAAATAAATAACCTTACATACATTACAGCTCTTTGTAATTGACCTATTAGAATATCTAGACCACCAGAAATGAACTAGAGTCTTAGCAGACTTTAGAAAAAACGAGATGACAAAATACGAAGCTCATTGGAGTCGTTACCAGAATGATAAAACTGGTATTGTAATGAAAGCTGCTGGAATGTTTTGAGTCCAACAATATGGCGATATGCCCCCACCCACTGGCTTCACCCAGCTACCTACCATCTGATAGCAGACGCCACCTCCAGATAATCAAACCTCCTTGGTTTTTAACCTAACACCAACCACTGACCGCCATCTTTTAATGAGTTCTACTTCTAGACATCTTTAAAGGCCAAAGAGCGATCTTTACATATTTTGAATAATTACTTATCGTATTTAGATTTGAGATTGGTTTAGGTTGTGTTCGTCCAACACCAAGAGTAGCAGGAAAGGTCTAAGTATTCTAGATCAGTGCTTCTCAAAGTGGGGGTCCGTAGACCGCTGCCGGTCCGCAGAAGTTATCAAGAAAGGACAGAAAAATAAAATTATAATCCTCCACTTGCAACCATTAATACTAACCCTACAGAATATTGTATGTCAATTTTTTTGGCAATAAGCACAAATAAAATAAAATAAATTACATTTCGCTACCACGTCAGTACAAGGAAAATAGTTCACTGGTCCCTGGTGAATAGGAAAATTCCTGCCGGTCCGCTATACTAAGAAGTTTGAGAAGCACTGTTCTAGATAATTATCTCATTGATTTCAAAAGGCATCTTTTACTATCACGAAGCTTAAAAATGTATAATTGTATGCCTTCAGAAATTTTAGATCTTATTTTTAATATAAATGGCTTAAACAAGGGTCTACATTTTCTTGAAGATCACACCTTTTGATTCTCTCTCTCTTTCTTTCTCTCTCTCTTTTTCAAGCCCTCTACACGTTGAAGCTGTACCAGTACCTTGAAATAAAACAGCAAGCGGTTCATTACTATTTTTAGTAGATATGGGGAAAAGTTAATGTCAGAGTGCACGACACAGACAGGTGGAGTAAAAACATCTTTTTCCTTAAACAAATTGAAATATGTCTATACAGTATATACTAATATAAATATATCCATACAGTATATACTAATATAAATATATCTATACAGTATATACTAATATAAATATATCTATACAGTATATACTAATATAAATATATCCATACAGTATATAGTAATATAAGTATATCTATACAGTATATACTAATATAACTTCTTCGGATGCCGACGTGAAGGCGCCTTAACTTGCTACTTAATTGTTTCAAGAAAAATTATCTCCCCATTTTCGGTGTATATTTTTTTCACTGACAATGTCATCTTATCAATCAGTTTTGTTCTGAAAATTCTTCAGTTTCTGTTTCATTGTCCACGACTTTAACATTTAATTTTAACTTCTCTTAAATGCAGAGGAATGGCTTTCCAAATAAAAGTCAGCATGCGAATCTCAGAAGGGCTTCTCTAACAGACAAGCTTTTTTCATGATTTTGTGCATTCTTTTCCAAAAACAAATATTACCATGTTGTGAAAAAATTTAACATTGTCATTTTTTATATTAAAATTATAATGATATGAATTCATCTTTTTATGCTTGTTCAAGTTCTGTACTAAAATTATGTTTATTTCGTGTACAGCTTACAAATGTATCTGATATTTACCACCTCTATGAACACTGACTAGAAAAACATAACAAATTGACATTGCACTTACCAATCCAAAAAAAGCAAAAATGATTATAGAAATTTTGAGATTATTGTCATATTTATTTTTATTTTAAATTAAGTTTTTGTAAATTTAATATTCGTTTTAAGAGAGTAACATCAGAAAATAAATAATTCAACCATGACAGTTTCTACATATAAAAAAAGAAAAAACTCCATGAAGATTCTTTTGTCACATAAATATTTATTTATTTATTATTGAATCAGTATTTTTTTTCTAGTACAATGGATGTCATCTTTAATAACATGCGGGGAAAAGAAAATCAGATTATGTCATTTATCATCTACTGAGGAACGACAAAAAAAAATCTTGTTTACTTCAACATTTTACATTATGTCTGATAAATGGATGCCATAAACATTTGAACATTAAATTTATTTTAGTTTTAGGTAGTATGTTGATATTTCCTATGTTTTTGTTAGTTTAAAAAAAAACAAAAATAACTTTTTGATCCCCTCAGACGGGGACATAATGTGTTGATCATGGTGGAGACACATGAACATTTGCCAGTTAGCTTTATAATTAGTTCATAAATAAAGACAATGATATTCTGATTAAGCCTCTGATGTGCTTTAGCAATAAATAAATGTTTTCATATAAATAGATCTAATCATCACAATCACCAAACATGCAAAATAAAATAACTTGACCAATCCCTCACAGTTATGGTCATCATAAAGATAACATCAAAATAACACTCATAATTTAGAGATGTATCTTATCTTAATGACAGTGTAAGATTTTATCAATCCAAAGTTACACACTTCAAACCTAAGCTACTGGGATTTTTAACTTAATTGAAGAACTGTATAATATATTTTAATACAAGTGCAGTCTGAACTTTACTTTCAACTATGAATAGAATATTTCTTTGACACTTTACAACAATGCTGATGTAGTAACATAATCGTTATCACAAATTCAATTAAACATAAACTTACATGTCAAAATAATTTAAAAGAAAAATGGAATTTTAACGTAAAGCATCACTCAGATAGGCAGTTTTTATGAGAAACAACTATCGAGAATTAACATCAAACTAATTTTATTTATCATTACATCATATAAAATGAAACAATTTAATTTTTTTTACCTTTTAAAAACTTTTTTGTTATTTTTCATTACAACTTATTTAACAAAAACAATTAAATATTATTTTCCTTTTTTAAAAGTTAACTACCTTTTTAGGACTTAAAAAAAACTAATAATTATTATCAGCTTACTAGATTTTTCTTCAACGTTTAAAGAGCTTTGGGGGGGGGGTGACACTATTTATTTTAGCATTTCATTTAACATGTAATGGAAAGAAATTATCAAAATAAATAAACCACATAGTTAAAAATAACAAACAACTATTCATTGATTTATCAAAGAAGATAAAAGCATAAAAGTAAGTTTATATTTTTTTTTAAACATTTGAAATAAGATTTATGCTTCTCACATTGTATTTCCCCAAAAATATTTGCCAAGGTTACTCTTGTGTTAGTGCTATCTTCTCATATCTCAGAAAGTTGAGTTGAAATGATGACCCCACATTCCAGACTCTCCTTCGATTACATCTATTTTATCATTGAACCTTGAGTTCAAATTATGACCCCACATTCCAGACTCTCCTTTTATTACATCTATGATCATAATGGCCTAACAGTCAATGATTATCAAAACTGCACAGCTTATATAAAACAACAGCTCACCATATTCATTTTTAAAATTTGTTTACATTTTGCAGGTGCACTTGTTAAAATCGGTTTGGCTGAAACAGTGAGAGTTTCACAATGTCATAAATTTTAAATCTGGATTAGAAAATAATCAAACTCAAATGCCATTTCAGGACATCTTTGCAGTGATGAAGCTTTACACATGATCATGGCCAGGTAAACATGATCATGGCCAGGTACACATGATCATGGCCAGGTAAACATGATCATGGCCAGGTAAACATGGGCCATACTTATGAGCCTTCAATGTTGATGGTAGAACTAGGCCCTCTAAGTTTTACACAACTCAGTAAAAAAAAATGTTTAAGAAAATGAACTTTGGATATATGTATAATAATGTGGTGCTGCATGCATACATAAACAGTGTTAATGTTGGGTTCTCTAGCGAGAATATAAGTAGTCAATCCTCTAATCTTTAGAGTGTACAGGTGTGGTGTTAGAACAACTGTACAGGTGTACTGTTACAAACATCTGTACAGGTGTGCTGTTACAAACATCTGTACAGGTGTACTGTTACAAACATCTGTACAGAAGTGCTGCTACAAACATCTGTACAGAAGTGCTGCTACAAACATCTGTACAGGTGTGCTGTTAGAAATACAGAGGGCAGTTATAAATACAATGTTGATAGGTCGTGTGATGCACATATGCATTTATATCCCCAAGGCTTAGGCAGGTGTGATAGTAGCAAACATAGAAAACGTAAACAAAAATGTCCTATTTGTTCCAATGGCGAACATTTTTTAAATATTTAAGCCGAAAAACTTTTGCCGTGTTTCAATCTTGCCCACCATATTAGAACAATTTATAAACAGGAAAGGGCCCTTCAATCGCTGTAGTGCCATAGATGATGATAAACAGGAAAGTTCAAGCACATCTTTGTTGTTGCATTACAAACAAATTTAATGATCCTGATAGCAGAACAAATGCGCTCTCCTCTATAATGCATCAGTGTTTACATACAATGACTCTATCAAATAATGGTCATGATTAATGTTACAAAAAACAGTAACAGACTGAATACTGCTTCAACACTGTGATACCAGTTTGCAGCTTAACTTTAATTATCTAGTGTCAGTATAGCAAACCTTGTGTGAAACTCACATTGACTTTACAACACCAATTTATGAAAGGTCAATTTTGAATTTTTGCAATTATCCTTATGTAATGAATATTAACAGGTTATTTTGTATTTGCACTGTGCTTCAATTTGACAAGAATATTGAATGATAAACTTTATAATGAAACATAAACAAAAAAATAAAAGTTTGATAAACAAGTAGCATAATCATAGTTGAATTATCTCCCATTGAGGATGGTGGTGGCGCTAGGTGGTGCTAACAGGTCACAGAATTCGTGAAGGGCGTCTCTCAGTGCTTTAGAGACCTGTTTGACAAATGGACAGAAAAAGAGGAAGAGATAAGTAGGAAATCTCTAAATGACTGTCGACAACAACAAAAAATTATTTGCAAAGGTTTCCTTGAGTGGTAAGAAAATGGTGCAATAGCTACTGACACTGACTTTAATTTAATGAGGAAAATAAGGTAAAAAATATATATGCATAAAATGATATTGTGGAAGGATAAAATGTCTGGTTTGGTTTAAAAATTACCGTAAATACTCGTTCTAAAGCCGACCTTTTTTTGACAAAATCTAGAGGGGAAAGTTGGGGGGTTGGCTTACGAGCGGGTCATACGTGATTTCTGCATGGCTATTGAATATCGGTGTTGTTATTGTAGATCATCAAGGTCCTTTTCTACATTCTACAAGATTCGACTGCTCTACCAGAAGCCATAATATATTATTAAACATCTGCACTTACCTTATTTAAAATTTTTATTTATTTTTGTGAATTTTTAAATAAATTGTTTTACAAATTTTGTTTTCAACAACGAATTTTAATGTAAATGTAAGCGCTTTCGCAACTGTTTACCAAATAATTTTTTGTAAAATACCTAACAAAGAGCACAAAGACAAAGATAGGCAGTACAAAGTAAACAATTATAAAGACCGATTTAGCTTGTAGTTATAAAAAAAATTTGTACCATTTTGTTTACGCTGTCCTATTATTATTGGGGGGGGTCGGCTTGCGAGCGGGTTATAGACTTTTAATACTTTTCTCTTCCAAAAGTGGGGTCGGCTTATGAACGAACGGGCTATGAAACGAGTATATACGGTAATTAAAATCATTCATAATAGTTATCATTTTTCTTATGGTGTAGAAATACTATGCCCGAGTTACCATTAAAAACAAATAATAAATAATAACATTCAATGAACTTACAATAAAATAATTTATAAATGGTACTGCTATTAGATGAATCAAAGTTAATTACTTTAGACTGCACTTATACAAAGTTAATTATTTTAGACTGCACTTATACAAAGTTACTTTAGACTGCACTTATACCAAGTTACTTTAGACTGCACTTATACCAAGTTACTTTAGACTGCACTTATACCAAGTTACTTTAGACTGCACTTATACAAAGTTAATTATTTTAAACTGCACTAATACAAAGTTACTTTAGACTGAACTGATACAAATTAAATGAAATACCATGAAGTTGGTTTTTAATATTTTAAATGTGAACATCTTCACGTTGAAATCAAAGGTTTAGGGTTGCTCGTTTTACTTAAGTTCTATCTGCAAACTATATCAATACATGGTCAACTATATCAATACATGGTCAACTATATCAATACATGGTCAACTATATCAATACATGGTCAACTATATCAATACATGGTCAACTATATCAATACATGGTCAACTATATCAATACATGGTCAACTTATTTATGTAATTGTGAGATAACCTTTACCTGAGGGGAGGGGGAGGTAGTACACTCCACCAACGCTGGGTATAACTTGATCACCTGGTGCCACACGTTCATTTCAACTGTCGGAAAAATTCATCACAACCATTAGTCAGGATTTATTGAATACATCATCTACCACAGTTTAGACCAAACAATTTTAATTATATTTTAACTTTCCAAAGAGCTAAAAGACAAAAGTTTGTTCCAGTTGTGAAATGAATGTTGATAATCTTATTACCATTCTCCTGGGGAGCTCTCTTGAGAGACTGCAGCAGTGTTGTGATAGCCTTGAGGACAGAAGACATTTCAACCAGCCTGGCTCTGTGGGGTGGGGACACAGTGGATGGGGATGATTATGTCATCAATATGTGATGAGAATGTTAGTGAATGTCTGTCCACAACTCTCATAAGTAAGGGGAAATAACTTTAAAAAATTGGAATTTATCATTTTATCTTAAACATTTTTTTTACAATTTAAGAACTCACCAAATAAATTATGTGGTGTTGATAAATTAAATTTTGCTTTGTAAAATAAAATTTAATCTTTAATTAGGAATAAATTAAAGGAGGAAAGAAATTCTTTTGGTGGCATTAATCTTTTGGGACTCAAACTCACACAACAAAATTAAATAGGAAGAGTTTTTTTAGAATCAAAATTTCATACAATGAAATAGAAAAAGCTCGTAATGTTTGATATAAATTATATCTTTCAACAGACAACTTGGCGAATCTATCTACATAGAAAACTGTTTTTCATATCATTAAAAAAATTGATCTGGAAATGTTGTTGTCACCTGGGCAGTGGACACTTGCCACTGAGACGCTCATCCTCAACGTATTTTGTGATGACATCGTGGCACCTCCTGAGCAGTGACATGACGGCAAGACGTGTCAGCTGACCTTGCTCCGACACGGTGTCACTGACAAAAGAAAACTGGAGCAGCGTCTCAAAACACGTTCTGGCAAAATCTTCCCTCAACTTCCGGCTGGATTCTGTATCTGCTGTGGAAATGGGGAAATTTGGGAACAAAATGGGGATTTGTGTACATTTGTAAATTTAGATATTTGACTGTAGCGTACACCATTATTAATTCCAGCTTTCTAGACCTTTTTAATTAGCTTAATTTTTAACCTATATTTATGTCAATAATAACTCATTAATGTTCAACTATCTGACATTAAGCTAAACAATCACACATTAATGTTCACATCATTTTCCCAATCATTTCACCTTTTTCAATCAGGTTTAATCTCTCAGATATTTTTGGTTCCATTTTCAATGAGCATTCACTCACCTACAAAACAATCCGATGTTGTTGAGTGAATTGATCCCCTGTTCAATATATCCATGACCTTGACCATGAAGTCAGGGGGCAGGTGCCCAGCATGGGGCAGTATGTCATCTCGGATGAGATTGACCACACGACAGTCGAACGACTCGTCTCTCTGGAAGTCTTCCACTGACAAAGTGGGTGGACATGAGCTGTGGACAAGGTGAAAGGGTGTTCAAATAGGTGAATTGGTGTTAGGGTGTTCAAATAGGTGAATTGGTGTTAGGGTGTTCAGATAGGTGAATGGGTGTTATGGTGTTCAAATAGGTGAATTGGTGTTATGGTGTTCAAATAGGTGAATTGGTGTTATGGTGTTCAAATAGGTGAATTGGTGTTATGGTGTTCAAATAGGTGAATTGGTGTTAGGTGTTCAAATAGGTGAATCGGTGTTATGGTGTTCAAACAGGTGAATTGGTGTTAGGGTGCTCAAATAGGTGAATTAGTGTTAGGGTGTTCAAATAGGTGAATTGGTGTTATGGTGGTCAAATATGTGAATTGGTGTTAGGGAGCTTATGGGTGTTTGAGTATTTATAGATAAATTTTTGTAATAGTGTCTATAGATGAATCGAGGGAACCAGTTTAATAATGATTATATTATATATCAAGTGAAGGTGCAAATGTTTACTGTATTTTACAAACCATTAGATGTATCTTAATTTTTAAGCAATTTATAGCATCTTTACTTTTAAAATATTATTTTCAACTATAAGACTATACTATAATACTTTTTTAAAGCAGAAAAGTGTCTTATAGTCCATAAAATATGATAAAGACGAGGAAGGTAGAATGGATTTAACTTAAATATCTATAAGATGTATATATATATACCTTATATGAACTAAGGGGGTTGGTTTCTACATAATCACTGACTGCCAGTACAAGTTTTTATAAATTAATGTTTATACTGGTGCTGGGCAAACAAACTTGAGCCCAGGTTCCCAATCTGTGGGTGGCAACCCCCTTCCCCTTGGGGTCGCGAATGGTTTTCTGGGGGTCGCCAACTTATACATTGGTCAAAAAATATTTACTATAATGAGGTTGGCCTTAACAAAAACTCACCCGAGAATTCGGAAGTTGGTTAATGATATGCAATTTCAACAAACACATTAAATTAATTATTAAAACAAAATAGAAAATAAAATTATACCATAAAACTATTGTTTTTAAAAGCCTTAATTGAAAATGCCTATTTCAATAACATGGGGGTCACGGGTGACATGGCTTTTATAAAAAGGGGTCGCCACCCGAAAAAGGTTGGGAACCTATGAACTAGAGGAACAAGTTGTTACAAGTTGATTGGGGTGCAAGGGCAAGTGATAAATATAAAGATTGGGGCCAATGTTAAATACTTATAGCGGGAATCTGATGGAAAGTGTGTCCACTTTAAAAATCTGGCAATAGTGAATGTTGGATTGATGGTGTGATATGTGGTAGATCTTGGAAACTCAATGACATTGTAGTAGTAGTAATAGTAGCAGTAGTAGTAGAAGTAGTAGTATTAGTAGTAGTCATCGTAGTAATAGAAGTAGTGGTGGTAGTGGTAGCGGAAGCATTCTATCCGACTCACTGCTGAGAGAACAAGAAGTCCTCAAACACACCAGCCAGCTCCCCCCACATCGACTGAAAGGCTTTACCTGAAAGGGAAACAACAAATCTTGACTTTATTGGACAATAAACCTTTTCATCTAACTTTTAGTGTAGGAAATAAACAAATGTTTTGAAAGTTTAGTTTAAAGAATCTTGTATTGGACTTGTAAAATACTGTGAAGAACATATTTCAACATTCAAGAAAATGGTCTAAATTGTACAATGATATTTTACAACAGGGATCACCAAACTTTTCAATCCTAGGGCCACATTAACTATCAAACAGCAGTTCGGGGCCTGTGGTCCAAATAAAAGAATCAAGTTATGGATGTGGTGCTTAATTATTTATTTTATTTTATTTTATTTAGCTATGTAACACATTGCTACACTGCACAAGATCTCCTGCATTACTGGGAATGTTGAAATTGTTTCCTGGATGCCAGACATTTCTGACTTAAGATTTGTTGTCCCTCACATCAGCAGTGACCTGAGATTATCATCGGACAAGTTTGGTGTCAAATTTTTCTTCAAGTTTTTATTCTTGAAAATGTTTCTTTACACGGGGATGTTGTAAAATTCACAACAATAACGTTAAATTCTCCACTTTTGAGACAGAGTTCCCCAGTGCAATAGTGTATATTAAAACTACGATTAATATTGTAATCTTGGCCTATATTCTAAGTATATTGTAATATTGGCCTATATTCTAAGTATATTGTAATCTTGGCCTATATTCTAAGTATATTGTAATCTTGGCCTATATTCTAAGTATATTGCAATCTTGACCTATATTCTCGGGCTATGATTAATGATCCATCTTACATTACAATACAAATTACCAGTACAGGCTCTATAATACAAATTAAATATTTAATCTGATCGTTTTCTTTTAAGGAGATTATTTATAATTTTTTTGCTTACGATTTTGGCGGGCCACGGGGAGGCCCACTGCAAGGACCACAAAGAGTGAATCAGCCACCAACATCCAAGTGGTTGGGGATGGGCAGTCATATTTGAGACCCAGTGGCAGACGGAATGTCTGGGGAGACAATATAACAACATTAGAAATACAAATCTTGCAACGATATGATATAAAAATACATTTCAATATGATTCAGGTAAAAATTTCATGAACGTTTCTTTAATGACACTTTCAGTATGTCTCGCTGTACGTATTTCAGTCTTTGATTTACGTATTTAACCCTGGCGATACATATATTTATATTAATCTTAGCTGTGGGTATTTTTGTCTGGAGCCGGTACTTAGACTTAAGGTAACAAAATACTGCACAAATGTTCAGTTGGATGACATGGCATCATATCAACACCTTAATGTCATCATGACATGACCTTCACGAGACTAGGGGCATTAGGTGGATTGAAGGCTACAAATAACTAGGGCTGTTAAGGATTAATTTAAATTTAATCGTTAACTTTTGAAAAATTAACGATTAATTAATCGTTAATTTCGATAAAACATTATGATGTCATAAGTAAAACTTATTATTAAACGTTCTTGTGAAAAATCTAAATAACACTGGAAAGTCTCCTTTATATGTCATCTTTTAACCAACTACGCAAAAAGACAAGTGTGTTGACATTTGTGATGACATAAGTGATGAGCGGGTCTAATTTACAATATAACCAGCCGAGCTGAACAATCGTTCACATAGCTTTAGATTGTCTCAGCTGAAGTTTCTGATACTGTAGTGGATGTTTGGTTTGCAGGTGACATGCAAGCGAAATGTTAGAACCATGGTAGCAATGTTCCCTTTAAGCAGCGCCACGCAGGAGTTTAGCATCGCCGCGAAGAAATTTTTTAAAAATATTTCCCAAAAAATGGACGCTGTGCAACTTTGCACACGAGTTGTTTTTTTTTAAACTTTGCACGCGGACCAACGAAGCCTAGACTTAGAGGGAACATTGCATGGTGGGCAAACGAATTCACTCAATAGACACAATAAACTCTATCAACATTTTGAACATTCACGTTTAAAACCAAAATGTTTGTGTAACCGTCCGGAAATTAGTTTATATCTTTGGCCAAAATATTTTACTTTTTGACTTCCAGTACATTTATAAGAGGTGAGTCGATTAATCGTTAACAAAATTTTAATCGATAATTTTTTTTACGATTAATCGAGAAATTAATTGTTAATTTCCGCAGCCCTACAAATAACCAGTGCCCCTGCCCTTAGGGGACACAATAAACCAGTGCCCCTTATATGTTAATTTAATTTAATCCCAAATAATATTCATAAAGGCGATACTGAATCATACTTCGAAGACCTCTCTTATTACCTCACTTTACTGATGTTATGTTTACTGATGTAAGATTTACTGATGTTATGTTTACTGATGTTAGATTTACTGATGTTAGATTTACTGATGTTATGTTTACTGATGTTATGTTTACTGATGTTATGTTTACTGGTGTTAGATTTACTGATGTTAGATTTACTGATGTTATGTTTACTGATGTTAGATTTACTGATGTTAGATTTACTTATGTTATGTTTACTGATATTAGATTTACTGATGTTAGATTTACTGATGTTAGATTTACTGATGTTAGATTTACTGATGTTAGATTTACTTATGTTATGTTTACTGATATTAGATTTACTGATGTTAGATTTACTGATGTTAGATTTACTGATGTTAGATTTACTGATGTTAGATTTACTGATGTTAGATTTACTTATGTTATGTTTACTGATTTTAGATTTACTGATTTTAGATTTACTGGTGTTAGATTTACTGACGTTAGATTTACTGATGTTAGATTTACTGATGTTAGATTTACTGATGTTAGATTTACTGATATTAGATTTACTGGTGTTAGATTTACTGATGTTAGATTTACTGATGTTAGATTTACTGATGTTAGATTTACTGATGTTAAGATTTACTGATGTTAGATTTACTGATGTTAGATTTACTGATGTTATGTTTACAACAATCTTAAAAATAACTAACAACAAAAAAGTTGAATCAGGTATTTGAGGAATGGACGTTAAATGTAGAATTTCAAATTGACCGATCATGGACATGACCGTCCGAATTGGTCGTGATCATATCGACCGGTCACTTTGACCGCCAAGGTCTGTAGGTCAAGATACCCTTCAAATGCAATCAAAAGTTTGTTACTGATAATTGTTTCCTTGCCCATTGGTCATTAAAAACCTGGTCAGCACTTAACGTCAGTTATTGGACCTTCAGCTAACTGACCACACGAGGTGATTTTAGTGAGCACAGTGGTCAGTGTTGGTGGTATCAGACAGTGGATCTCAAACAGTGGAGGCAGGGGAGTTGTTGCATATTTAATGGCTCTGGTTAGGTAACTCTGGTTAGGTAACTCTGGTTAGGTAACTTTGGTTAGGTAACTCTGGTTAGGTAACTTTGGTTAGGTAACTTTGTTTAGGTAACTTTGGTTAGGTAACTCTGGTCAGGTAACTCTGGTTAGGTAACTTTGGTTAGGTAACTTAGGTTAGGTAACTTTGGTTAGGTAACTTTGTTTAGGTAACTTTGTTTAGGTAACTTAGGTTAGGTAACTTTGGTTAGGTAACTTAGGTTAGGTAACTCTGGTTAGGTAACTTTGGTTAGGTAACTTAGGTTAGGTAACTCTGGTTAGGTAACTCTGGTTAGGTAACATTGCTTAGGTAACTCAACTCATGCAACTTATAAAATAATTTTAAATTTTTCTTTATAAATAATTTCAGTTTTCATAAATTTTATTTATAGAATAAAATACGTAGAAATTGAGATGATAAATTAAATGAAATTCTTATATTTTATATGTACTAGGCCAGTGGGGGCGAGCCTTTTTGGGGCCGCGTGCCCAAAATTCAAAACCCACTTATTTATAGCAGAGTGCCAACACTCAAATGAAACCCGAAAATGGGGGGTTAGCTGTATTACCTGGTTTGATTAAGGAAGTAATATTTTAGTCGCGTGACGGCTGATGAGGCTCTGCGTGCCGACTGTGGCACGCGTGCCATAGGTTCGCCATCACTGTACAATATATATTACGTTGTTGAACATTAAGATGAAAGTAAAGACTATGTAATCGTAACAATGGAAGTTCGTCACCAAAATAATTTGAGGGCAGCTAAACTTATAATGATGGCGATGGCATGTGAATCGATAGAAGATCTCCTAAGGACATTTTTGACATATGACAGACTTGCTAACCACCATCAAACCTGACCATCATCGGTTGGACCAAATGAACAGACCGTCAGCTGGGCCGACTGAACAGACCATCGCGTGGACAGCTAGACTGACCATCAGACAGACCACCACAACTTTCACTACGTCATTCGCGTCTCGATAATCGTTGGTCCACGCTACAGCACGCAATGTTACGTCAAAAGCTTGACCACAGTGTACAGAGGGGGGTCATCTCATAGTCACAACTTCCATCTGATTAACGGATTTTGGAACACCGGAGTGTATACTATAGTCACATCGTCTATAGCCCATGGCAGTATGCAAAAATATACTTTACTTAAATATCAAATAGAAATTAGACATTGAAATATTATGTTCAAATATTAAGTACGTCCCGATGTCATATAAAAATAGCAATTGTGAAATGTAGCCATAATGAGAAGACAAAATAACTGGTTAAAAAAAACCCGTAAAAAAACAAGTTTTTCACTATAAATCCTTTATGAACGAGACATAACTAAAAGAATTTTTATTATAATACGTAGCGCAAGACAATCCAAAAATACAAAATTGTAGTTATGTGTCGTAAAACATTTTTAATATAATGCGCACCGATCAGGAATATGTTTATAAAAAGTGTTGTAAATAAAATACACGACAGGAAAGGTCGTTCAATATAATACGCACCGCGACACTCTATCTCAAAAATTAACATGATACATAGAGATAAATAAAATAATCTAAAAATTCAATAATTTAATTACAGTAGATGCGATCAATCGGAAATTTTGATACATGTACATCGTTTTTATCATCGGTTCAAAACTGCCTGCAAAATTTCAGCTCGCTAGCTTATAGAGATAAATCTCTGTGCACAATCTTATCCAGAGGCGTCACAAAGGTTGGTGTCACCCGGGGCGACCCATCCCCTCCGCACCCCCTAGTGACGCCACTGGTCATCATTAAATTGCGTTCAAGCTCATTGTATGTATTGTAAACCATGTAACTCGTCATCATGAAATGATAGCATTAAATATGCCATTATAATATGTATATATAACACGAATCACACACACATGTGAAATCTCAAGCGAGAATTTGTTGAAAATTAATAGTTTAAGAAATTTAAACACCTGTCCAAACGATATGGATTGTGGCCCTTGGTATATACAAATAACAAATAGAAGACTAATTATCTAAATGACCACACTCTTCTAAGTCCTAATCAGTCGGCCTACAGACCTTCTCACAGCACAGAGACCACCCTGTTAAAGGTAACAAATGACCTCCTACTCGCACTGGACGGTGGGAAAATTTCTATATTGGTGCTCTTAGATCTTAGTGCAGCCTTTGACACTGTCGACCATCAAACACTGCTGAAAACCCTGCAAAATTATTTTGGAATTTCTGGCTCAGTTCTGGCTTGGTTTCAATCATACTTATCTAACAGATCACAGGTAGTATCAGTAGATGGCTGTATCTCTCACAAAGCTGACTTGCTTTATGGTGTGCCGCAGGGCTCTGTTTTGGGTCCGGTACTTTTTGTACTGTATACAAGACCACTACTTCTACTGCTCGAAAAGCATTCAGTTAAAAGCCAATCATTTGCAGATGATACTCAGCTATATACTCACACTGATCCCTCTAATATGGACTCCGCTGTCCAATTGATGCAAGAGTGCATTGGTGAGGTAAAGTCTTGGATGACGTTCAGCAAACTCAAGCTGAATGATGACAAGACTGAAGCACTTATATTTTGCAACAATAAATCACGCAGTACTTTGTCTCTTCCGAAGTCAATTCACGTAGCCAGTTCGGATATTCTGTTCAAAACATCGACTAGGAATCTTGGCTACATTATCTCTGACAACATGTCTATTAACAACTTCATCAATCACATCTGTCGCTCTGCCTACACTGCCATTCGTCAGATCAGCTCAATCCTTCATTACTTAACAGTTAGTGCAACAAAAACTCTAGTCTGTGCTCTTGTACTAGCTCGTATGGATTACTGCAATTCTCTTCTGTCAGGTGCGCCAAAACAATGCATTGAAAAACTACAGAAAGTTCAAAATTCAGCTGCCAGACTGGTGCTCAAAGCAAAAAAACATGACCATGTTACTCCACTTCTTCGCTCACTACATTGGCTGCCTATACAAGCCCGTATTGATTACAAACTGGCCGTTCTCTGCCACAACTTCTTTTCGGACGCATGCCCATCGTATCTTACTGAACTTTTGTCGGTCTACTCACCCACTCGCCAGCTACGATCTTCTGCAGACACACGCGTTCTCTCTGTTCCTACGACACGCACCAAAACATTTGGTGAAAGGTCGTTCTCTTTTTGTGCAACCAAACAATGGAATTCTCTACCATTATACTTACGTAGTATTCAAACAACCAAGTCCTTCAAGACTGCACTTAAGACATATCTTTTCAAAATTTATTTTCAAAATTAATGAAACAACATTTCTTGTAAATGATTAACGTAGCTTATGTATAATGTACTGTAATTTTTGTGTATGTTATGATATGAAAGTTAATTTAATATTTATAGGTATGTTATTTCTTTCATGTAAAGCGCTGTGAGCCCAGTTCCTTATTGGGATACAACGCTATATAAATAATCAATTTATTATTATTAATTATCATGGCACGCTGCACATGATTAAACTTATTCTTTTTTGTTTTGCGTAGGTTGATAATTTTAAAGGGAAAAAAATTAAACTAAGGTAACGGATGATTCCGCCCTAACCCCCCCCCCTTTTTTCCCTCATTATTTTCTCACTATGTCATAGGAATGAAAAATAAAAAAAAGATTTTTTTCAGTGACCAGCAATGATGTCCAGCACGTCAAGGTCTGAACCACTATGAGACGGTCCCTCAAGGCCCCTAACTCTCGTGTCACGCTGGTCCGGACGTAACGTTACACAAGATTGACTCGGTGTGATTCAATCATCCGTGGACGGTACCAGCTGTTCCGATAACGGACTACACGAGGTGTGGTTCGTATCTCCCTCAACCGACAACACACACACATATTGACTTAGCCTGTCGGTTACACTGACCCACGTAAGTCGAACCTGGAGGTACACACGGACCCACCCCCCTTCAGGATGCGGGCAATTCTCGCAAGGCCGCTGTGGTCCAGTACATCTGCATGCTATTGGTTCTATATCACTACCTAAGTCTTCAGATGGAGTTCAATGACGTACGTGGATCTTTGAATACACATAATCATCTTGAAGTAAAATAATCATCTTGAAGTAAAATAATCATCTTGGAAACATGCAGTACTTTTGCAATGTATTGGTTATCAGCAATATATACAGGGTTATTGTTTTCCAGAAGAATAAACAAAATTATTTTAAAAAAACAACAACTTTCTCAACAAGAATGACCAAATCCTTCAATACCCATGTGAAGACCCCATCCAAGTTTTACTATATCATCGCTGGTCATGATAAGTTTTTGATTGTATCTATTACTATTGTCAGGTGTCTTGATACTGTTGGCATTGACCATGTTGAGGAATGTCTTTCTCACTGGACGAGTGTAAATAAAGCAGCACATGTGTACCATTTTAACAAGAATGCATGGTTTAGTACAGATGCACCGTCGTAACAGGAGATTGGGTTCGAGGTTAAATAACGATTAGATCGCCCCCATGAGTTGAACGATGACGTCATGGTTCACGATCTCTGAGTCAAGTGCCTTTCGTTTAGAGTTTTTTGAGTTGAGATTTCAAATCGAAAGACAAGATCCCCAAGTCTACAACTGATTGCGGATGACAGTAAAAATAAACAGAGAGCAAGAAGTCTGAACCTTGTGATTTGTAAAATGGACATGCAGAAAAAAAATAATTGAAAAAATAAACAAGCATCACTAAATACCAAAACCAAAAGTAACATAATAAACTGATATTGATATAACGGTCTTCGTAACATAATAAACTGATATTGATATAAAGGTCTTCGTAACATAATAAACTGATATTGATATAAAGGTCTTCGTAACATAATAAACTGATATTGATATAAAGGTCTTCGTAACATAATAAACTGATATTGATATAAAGGTCTTCGTAACATAATAAACTGATATTGATATAAAAGTCTTCGTAACATAATAAACTGATATTGATATAAAGGTCTTCGTAACATAATAAACTGATATTGATATAAAGGTCTTCGTAACATAATAAACTGATATTGATATAAAGGTCTTCGTAACTTCTTCGACTGTTTTCTAGGTAAATGTTGATGATATATATTAATATTGCTTCTTGATATTCCCCGATTACCAATGTACAGCTGCCTCGCCTTCAACCAATTATATTCATCAACAACCTTTTGTGGTGCCACAACTAAAGGATATTGAAGAAGGATAATTTAACGCAAAGCACAACGCTTTACAGACTTGACGTATTAAAATACTTTCTTTGATTCGTTACCCACAGCACACACACACACAAAGATGGCGGTGAGAGAATAAGTAGGAGTGTCCGAGTGGGCGGGGCGTCACGTGTATGACGTGTTCCTTCAGATGTCAGGCTTGGTCTACCGATGAACTGTTGACTTGAGGCCTATTCCCACAATTAGCTTAGCGAGAGTTCACAGACCATGTGATACTGGGACCCACTTCATGTCTGGGCATCTGGCAATGTTGAGTAATGGACCATGTGTCTGTGTCCGGGTACATGATAGGTTCAATCCAAAACATAACCAACAAAACGCTCTCATCAAAATATTTGTAAGTTTGGAAAGTTTGTAAAGGAAGACTTCTCTGTGTCTGTCTGTGAAAGTGTAATTTTGTAAAGGAAGACTTCTCTGTGTCTGTCTGTGAAAGTGTAATTTTGTAAAGGAAGACTTCTCTGTGTCTGTCTGTGAAATGTAAGTTTGTAAAGGAAGACTTCTCTGTGTCTGTCTGTGAAAGTGTAATTTTGTAAAGGAAGACTTCTCTGTGTCTGTCTGTGAAATGTAATTTTGTAAAGGAAGACTTCTCTGTGTCTGTCTGTGAAATGTAATTTTGTAAAGGAAGACTTCTCTGTGTCTGTCTGTGAAAGTCTGACGTTCCTAACTTTAAGCAACGGTTTGCCACTGTCCCTAGCAATGATTAAGTCTTTGGTACAACAAAGCTCTGCAGAGACCCGAGCCCAACAACAACACACCTATTGAAAGGTGATCTTGTCGGGTGGGGGGGGGGCAGTGGTAGGTAGACCAGACCTACAACAAGAGTCAGGAGATGGGGGGGGTAGAGGGGGCGGATAATCCCCCTCCCTCTATTGAAAGACTGGCCGTTTCTCTGGGCGCTGACCAGCGGTCATTTTTGTTCGTCCACATAACAGCGAGGGCTATTGCGGCAGAACGTCTAACACGGACCCCGAGAGCTGGCGTAAGGTTAGCGAATAGTGTGCAACAGCCGCTGGGAGGATCGGTCGCATCACTGCCAGGTAACCATTACATCTTTACACAGTCATTACCTTACTCATCGACCCGCTTACACTGACGATATCGTCATCAGTTCCTTTGTTGGGCCGTTACCTAACTCACCTCTGATGTAAGGAGTCGTTAATGCTCATAAGAATCGCGCTACGAGCACCGAGTTCTAAAACAAGAAAGCGGAAACGAAAACAGTCTAGAAATATACCCTCGCTGTTCGCTCGGCTATCGCAGGCCAATGACATCACACACGAGTTGCGTCATTGGTGTACGATCATTCAATGTGACATAACGTGACAATAGTTGGATACAAGAACGGAATTGTTCCTTAGCTTTTTGAAGCCACTGAAGCCGTGAATTTAATCAACCCGTATTGAACGGTATTGGTCACTCGTATCAACATTATACAAATTCCTCTATTCTTCCGGCAACTAACTCATCAAATGAATAAACAGATGTAACTATTAAGCATTCGCAACATTAAATTCACTTCAGTCGTTAAAAATTTCAAGTTATGTTTTCGTAATACCAAATTGCAACAAGAGTTTTCATGACAACCTGTCATTTGGTCGGTAATTTTGGTGCGACCATCTGTGTCAAACGTACTTAACGTTTCTGGCCATTTAACGGGTCCAAAGCTTAAAATTAACGCGTTGACCGCCATGGCGATATCGGTTTATAAACGCATCAAGGTCACTAATACACAATACAAAATTGAAATAATTACAACAGCAATCAAGTTGCTGAAATCTTCACGCATTTGGCTCATTTGGCAGTTATTGGACGTATACGGGCGACAACTGTTTGCCGACACGTTCTTAGTTGAATGGAGTCTTATCAGGCTAATAATTCATATCACATTCAATAACCATTTGTAAAAATATTTTCGAATAGTTAAAAAAATCTCATTAAGCTCACATCTCGGGGTATCACAGAAATTAGATCTGGTTTATTTATAGTAGTCCCACATCAGTAGTGAGTCAATAGTTTGAATACACATTGGTGTGTCGATCATGGACGTCATGGAATACACATTGGTGTGTCGATCATGGACGTCATGGAATACACATTGGTGTGTCGATCATGGACGTCATGGAATACACATTGGTGTGTCGATCATGGACGTCATGGAATACACATTGGTGTGTCGATCATGGACGTCATGGAATACACATTGGTGTGTCGATCATGGACGTCATGGAATACACATTGGTGTGTCGATCATGGGTGTCATGGTTGGTAGACTTTGATTCAGTAGAGATTCAATTCACTGTCTGTCACGCTTCTTATTTACATTGTTTTAACGTCAGCTATCAATGCTTATAAATAAAGAGATCTGACCTGTGAAACACCCAGAGTGCCCAGAGATACCCAACACTGTTTAACTGTACAATTTAATTAATGACCTCTATTAACAAACAATCACAAATGAATCGGAACTAACTACACACCTTTTTAACTAACTACACACCTTTTTAACTAACTACACACTGTAACACACCTTTTTTAACTAACTACACACCTTTTTAACAGTATGATTTTTAGGTTTGAAAAGTCAGCATGTCATGGACTCATTTATCTTGATACGGGCGACACATTACGAAAACGTGTGATGATAGTGATGCAACATTACGTTTTAGCATTGGCACCAGCACATTAACCATGAAATGTAGGCGTAAGGAAAATACATCCGAGAAAGACAAGAGCAAACATTCACAAACACACAGTCAAACCAAACAACAAACACACAGTCAACCCAAACAACAAACACACAGTCAAACCAAACAACAAACACACAGTCAACCCAAACAACAAACACACAGTCAACCCAAACAACAAACACACAGTCAAACCAAACAACAAACACACAGTCAACCCAAACAACAAACACACAGTCAAACCAAACAACAAACACACAGTCAACCCAAACAACAAACACACAGTCAACCCAAACAACAAACACACAGTCAACCCAAACAACAAACACACAGTCAACCCAAACAACAAACACACAGTCAACCCAAACAACAAACACACAGTCAACCCAAACAACAAACACACAGTCAACCCAAACAACAAACACACAGTCAACCCAAACAACAAACACACAGTCAAACCAAACAACAAACACACAGTCAACCCAAACAACAAACACACAGTCAAACCAAACAACAAACACACAGTCAACCCAAACAACAAACACACAGTCAACCCAAACAACAAACACACAGTCAAACCAAACAACAAACACACAGTCAACCCAAACAACAAACACACAGTCAACCCAAACAACAAACACACAGTCAACCCAAACAACAAACACACAGTCAACCCAAACAACAAACACACAGTCAAACCAAACAACAAACACACAGTCAACCCAAACAACAAACACACAGTCAACCCAAACAACAAACACACAGTCAACCCAAACAACAAACACACAGTCAACCCAAACAACAAACACACAGTCAACCCAAACAACAAACACACAGTCAACCCAAACAACAAACACACAGTCAAACCAAACAACAAACACACAGTCAACCCAAACAACAAACACACAGTCAACCCAAACAACAAACACACAGTCAACCCAAACAACAAACACACAGTCAACCCAAACAACAAACACACAGTCAACCCAAACAACAAACACACAGTCAACCCAAACAACAAACACACAGTCAACCAAAACAACAAACACACAGTCAACCCAAACAACAAACACACAGTCAACCCAAACAACAAACACACAGTCAACCCAAACAACAAACACACAGTCAACCCAAACAACAAACACACAGTCAACCCAAACAACAAACACACAGTCAACCCAAACAACAAACACACAGTCAACCCAAACAACAAACACACAGTCAACCAAAACAACAAACACACAGTCAACCCAAACAACAAACACACAGTCAACCAAAACAACAAACACACAGTCAACCCAAACAACAAACACACAGTCAACCCAAACAACAAACACACAGTCAACCCAAACAACAAACACACAGTCAACCCAAACAACAAACACACAGTCAACCCAAACAACAAACACACAGTCAACCCAAACAACAAACACACAGTCAACCCAAACAACAAACACACAGTCAACCAAAACAACAAACACACAGTCAACCAAAACAACAAACACACAGTCACTCTAAACAATTATCTGTCACCGGAGCTGGCATCGAATGATGATCACATTTCGATTTAGTGAGATCGTCCTGATTGCCTTCGTATGTAGCAACGGAAATTATTTAGATTTAATGTACGCGTACTTGCTTGACCAGAAACTGACACAAAAAACTCACTGTAATTAAATCAGACATGTAGGATGTAAAAGACAGACACCTCTTTAATGTTTAAAAGGTTACTAAGACGTGGCCTGGTTATCAATTTGTTGAATATAGAAGCAAGCAAAAGTTTTAAAGTAAACTTACGAGGTCAAACATCAAAATAAAATAAAATAAACATTGATTTTACACAATTTGTAAGTGATGGAGAAAAAAATTGGTAAATGTCGGAATGTTTGCTAGAAAAATCTTAACCTCCACAAGATTCAATAGAACAATCCATGCGGTGATCCATGCGGTGAGGAACAACAATGACAAAGTTTTCTAGGAACGTTTGACCTCTTTAAACCGGATATTTAAATTAATAAATTAAAAAAAAATTAATGGTAATATTTAATTTACCATCTACTTAAGTTATATGGAAAACAAAATGGTACGTAGGCGTAGGAATCTAGTCACAGAAAAAAGGTCTCACAATTTTATTGTATCAATGGAAAATATATTTGTAAAATCGTATAATTTATAATATACACATGATTATTACCGACTCAATACCAATAAATTATAAAAACAACACCAGTAGAAGAAATGAAACAAAAGCACGCTAATCAATATACATAATTCCCGTTGTCTATGCATGTTAAATGTAATTTGTAGGTGGCGCTGCGGTCGATTTTGTTTTATTCTCTTAATGGGTTTTTCTCGGGCGTACCCATTAAATTCCTTTTCGCCTTTATTATAAAAGTTTGAGGCATTTGAGGTTATATTTTAATACAAGGCGTGCATCAGAAGGCGCTCAAGAAGGTGTGCAAAATAATTTAATTATACATTAAAGACGCGCTGTAAAAAAAATTTATATGACGTCATTGTTTTAGTTATAACTTATATTTTACTTTTTGAAAAGGGAACGATGTAAAAATAGGATTTGAGGATTTATAATTATGAAATACTTTGTACATTTCAGCAAGTTTAACATTTCGTATTTATCAAACAAGGATAAGTTACTTATGTTATTGATTCCCGTTGTCTGTATGGATGTAGTGCTGTTAGGTGGCGCTGCGATCAATTTTGTTTTATAGTGCTGTTTGAACCAAAAAAGATTCCGTCATTTTTTTCGGGTGGGGGGGGGGTATCTCTAGTTAACACATAATATACCAACATTGGTGGCCACCAAATATAAAAATATCGTACAAATAAGATTTTAAATTATTTTAACGTTAGCTGGTTAGTTCTCACAAAGAACTAGTCAATGAGGTAAGAAATGGAATATTACCCCATGTATCTTTCATTCAAAAGCTGCGTTGCGTCCATTATTTCTTAATTACTTAATTTTAACTTGATCAGAGCTTAGTAGCGCGGCGACACAATGTCCATTGTCCCAAAGGTTTCCTCTGATTTTATGCGACATTTGGGGGGGGGGAGAGAGAAGGAATTGTGGGGAAGATCGGGGGAAGACAATCCCACTCATACAAGTAAGATAACTCATGTTAATCCAAGGAAGAGTCAATTAATTTTGCACAATCTCTTACTAACTAAGCACAACTAATTAATAATAATAATGAGATCATTTATATAGCCGAGTACCCCGGCTAAAAGCTGGGCTCACTGCGTTTCATTTGTGTTTAATGTGACTCTTATTAATGAATCAAATATTTAAATGCTTAATTGTAAAACGTATATCCACAAATCATCAAATTATACAGGATTTCTTCCTGTGGGTGAATACGGAAAAATAAATGAAGCGATTTATGTCTTGGCTCTACGTCTATGACTTTGTCTCTTTGACTATGTTTCTGTGGGCGAATGATCTTCAGACAGCTCCTCCCTTCTCCTCCCTCACACCTCTCCGATCTCCTCAAAGTCAAAGAGCGTCATTCCTATGTCATATTCCCTTGGATAAATCTGTCGATTAATAAGAAGCAAATTTGTTTTCCCTTCAGTCTACAGCACAAACAACAATCACATGTCTGTCTCACTTGATCCACAGACTGACTCGAGGATTAACAAGTCTGTTCACGAGACGGGCCAGCTGTACAGTGCCTTATGAGGGCCGCATCTTAGAATGTCTTATGTGAGCTGTGTCTAGGAGTGTCTCATGTAGACCGTCCAAGACACACCGCCATGTCTAAAGGGAGACCCATCAACAATATCCGTGTTCTGGAGGGCGAGCGGCCGTTTAAATACTACAACCCGGAGCTTCCTTCGTCCAGCCTCCTGTTCCTTGACCCTCGGTCAGATCCCTCAAACAGCAGCATGTCTACGTCACTGTCGGACTTCATGCAGCAGCGACAGCAGCAGATCAACCAACACCAGCGTCATGATTTCCACCAACAACAGCCAATGAATTTAGCTGAACATCAGCGCCACCAAGCGGCTGGGCATATCTCCCACGCCCACCAACAAGGGTTCTCACGGGATTATAGGTTGCCCCAACAAGACGGGCCCAGCTCCATGCTGAGCGCTGATCACTACGGATATGACGACCTTGACATTGTCAGCTCTTCCCTCATTGGAGAATCCCTCCGCGAGGACATGAACATGGGCAGTGGGGGCTCGGGTCAAGAACAGCCCCCCAACTTCATGATGCCCACCAGAAACATGGTTAGGAATGCGTCGTCCAGCAGTCTGTCGGGGTTACAGGAACAGCTGTCGATGTTGTATGACGCCAACATGCCGTCTTTTCCAAACAGCCTTCAACAGGACTCCGCTTCCAGCATGGCATCCTTCCCGAACAGTCTTCAGCAGGCTGCATCCTCAAACGCCTTCAGAAACAGCCAGCACTCGATGGTTCCAGTATCGGGCGGCTACTCAACATACCACAGCCCTCAACAGCAGGCCGTGGCAGCGTCATCAGGCAACGCCTCATATCCCAGCAGCCTCCAGGCCGGCCCCTCCACGTGCCGTATGTCACCGGACGCCATGAACCTGGCTTACCAACACCACATGCTCAGCATCTCCCAGCAGTACCAAGCGGGCGTGTCTTCATCTTCCAGACTTCCGGCGGAAGGCGCAGCAGCCTCAGTGAACACGCCTTTCCAGTACCCCATCAAAAAAGAAGGAAACAACCAAAGTTCTGCCGTCACGTTGTTCCAGCACCCGGTCAAGAAGGAGGAGGACCAGGAGGACAGACGCTCGGTCTTGAGCCCCAGCCTTAGTCCGGCGTCTGTCCACTCCCCCTCATCCTCACACTCGGGGTCCCTTGCCTCCCAGAGGCGTCCAGCGAAACGCTCCTACTCGGAATGCTCAACGGCCTCCAACCCCCAGGACCAGCCCTCGACTTCCGGAAGTGACGACACGACCAGAGGGTGCGGTGCCCAGACCGACAACGCCTACATAGAGAAGCGCCGAAAGAACAACGAGAGCGCCAAACGGTCGAGGGAGGCCAGGCGCACGAAGGAGGAGCTGGTCGCCCTCCGGGTGCTGAGTCTGGAGGAGGAGAACATGAAACTGATGACCACCATCCACATGCTGGAGAACGAGATGCGTGACCTCAGCAAGCGGCTCATGCTCTTTGATTGACGGGATCAAAACTTACTTCCCCTGGACTCAGCAAGCGGCTCATGCTCTTTGATTGACGGGATCAAAACTTACTTCCCCTGGACTCAGCAAGCGGCTCATGCTCTTTGATTGATGGGATCAAAACTTACTTCCCCTGGATGCACATGGGAGAATTACTTCCCCTGGATGCACATGGGAGAATTACTTCCCCTGGATGCACATGGGAGAATTACTTCCCCTGGATGCACATGGGAGAATTACTTCCCCTGGATGCACATGGGAGAATTACTTCCCCTGGATGCACATGGGAGAATTACTTCCCCTGGATGCACATGGGAGAATTACTTCCCCTGGATGCACATGGGAGAATCTTCACATGGAGAAACACCATATCTCTTTCTTTAAAACTGACCAATAGTAGATACAGCCTGACCAATAGTAGATACAGCCTGACCAATAGTAGATACAGCCTGACCAATAGTAGATACAGCCTGACCAATAGTAGATACAGCCTGACCAATAGTAGATACAGCCTGACCAATAGTAGATACAGCCTGACCAATAGTAGATACAGCCTGACCAATAGTAGATACAGCCTGACCAATAGTAGATACAGCCTGACCAATAGTAGATACAGCCTGACCAATAGTAGATACAGCCTGACCAATAGTAGATACAGCCTGACCAATAGTAGATACAGCCTGACCAATAGTAGATACAGCCTGACCAATAGTAGATACAGCCTGACCAATAGTAGATACAGCCTGACCAATAGTAGATACAGCCTGACCAATAGTAGATACAGCCTGACCAATAGTAGATACAGCCTGACCAATAGTAGATACAGCCTGACCAATAGTAGATACAGCCTGACCAATAGTAGATACAGCCTGACCAATAGTAGATACAGCCTGACCAATAGTAGATACAGCCTGACCAATAGTAGATACAGCCTGACCAATAGTAGATACAGCCTGACCAATAGTAGATACAGCCTGACCAATAGTAGATACAGCCTGACCAATAGTAGATACAGCCTGACCAATAGTAGATACAGCCTCGGGTTATTGATGACCAATAGTAGATACAGCCTCGGGTTATTGATGACCAATAGTAGATACAGCCTCGGGTTATTGATGACCAATAGTAGATACAGCCTCGGGTTATTGATGACCAATAGTAGATACAGCCTCGGGTTATTGATAACATGAGATTTGTATTGTCATGATATATTTACATATTTAACTTGAGGTACCCTCTTGGGGGGGGGGCACAGTGAGCTGGTCCTAGCCCGCCCTACCTGGTCCTAGACCCAATCTGGAGTGTGTCACAGTGAGCTGGTCCTAACCCGCCCTACCTGGTCCTAGACCCAATCTGGAGTGTGTCACAGTGAGCTGGTCCTAACCCGCCCTACCTGGTCCTAGACCCAATCTGGAGTGTGTCACAGTGAGCTGGTCCTAACCCGCCCTACCTGGTCCTAGACCCAATCTGGAGTGTGAACCAATTTACTGGGAGGAAAACTGATCTCATGGATTTTGGATATAAATGTTACCTCATTGAATTTGATGTGCATGTTACCTGCTTGTATTTGATTTGTATGTTACCTGCTTGGATTTGATGTGTATGTTACCTGCTTGGATTTGATGTGTATGTTACCTGCTTGGATTTGAGGTCTATATGTTACTTCCCTAATCTCTTGTCATTCATTTAAGAAGTTACATTGTAATACACATGAGGTGGTCTTGAGTTGACATAGACTATTGAGTATGTGGTTGGAAGGAGGGAGAGATTCAAAAGCTGTTTACAACTTATACCACTGGTCATTTGTGTTGAGGGACATTCATGAATGAGTCAACTTATCAAATAATCCAATGACAATCCCGACTTCTGATGTACAATCTTACTTCTCACTCTGACTGAATTCTGTAGTGCTGACTAGATGTGGAGGTAACAGTACAACTGTAGTGATTCCATCACACAATCTGTCTATACTCATTGTTACAAAAAGTAGGGTGGTTAGATGAGGTAGAGATGTTAGATGAGGTACCGTTGCTTTTCTTTATGCATTAAATGTATCCTATTACATGTATTATAATCCTGCTTGCAGCATGTATTTATTACATTCAGTTAACTGCTCAAAGAGTCATGGCTGTGATGAATTGTGAAATTTTATGGGAGAAAAAATGTTTTTTTTAGGGAATAGTGAGATCCTACCAGGTTAGATGAGACTAACTATTGTTTGTGGTCAGAGAAACCTACAATTCTTTGTTAGGCTTAGACTTAGAAAAACCTACAGTTCTTTGGCAAGCTATCTGGAGTTTGATAGAAAAACAAATTGTCTGCGAGTCTCATTGGGATTAGATAGACCAACAACGATAGCTATTTCAAGCTAGATGTAGAAACAGGCAATGTTCTCTCTCAGCTGTTGTCCGAGGCCGCGCAACACTCTACTAGAGTTACCTTGCAGCGAATTTTTGCCGCGCAACACTCTACTAGAGTTACCTGGCAGCGAATTTTTATAAGGAAATTATGTGTTGGTGGAGCATATAATTTTGCCCACAAAAAATGAATGCTATACAACTTTGCACACGAGTTTATTGTTTTGCTCACGGACCAGAAAAAAGTATAGGAATTAATGCTAACAGGTCATATGGTCATTTTAATGTCCAGCTAACAGGTCATATGGTCATGTTAATGTCCAGCTTACAGGTCATATGGTCATGTTAATGTCCAGCTAATGTGGTCAAATGCATGCATCATCAATGTCCGCTTTGAGTGTATGACCACAGAGATACTGTTGACATAAATCAAACTTTGATCAATACAAACACTATGAGCAAATCTCATTTGTGCCCATGCTAATAGTAAACAAGGATCACGTGGGCTCAGTTGAATAGTAACAACACATATTTGCCGCATGTTCTTATCATTATATAAATTATATTAGAACCATTTGTTGCTTTTGTTAATAGTTTAAATTGTTGATATTATGATTTTAATATTCAGCCATGTTTCTATTCTGTTATTTGATAAACTTTTTTGATGTTTGTCAACACAGTGCAAATTTTTGATGTTTGTCAACACAGTGCACATGATTGATGTTTGTCAACACAGTGCACATGTTTGATGTTTGTCAACACAGTGCACATGATTGATGTTTGTCAACACAGTGCACATGTTTGATGTTTGTCAACACAGTGCACATGTTTGATGTTTGTCAACACAGTGCACATTATTACTATTACAAATTGATTCCATGACCTGCTTAGTTTAATAGTACAATATTGGTTAGGATTTACAGTGAAGAAAATTCCATTTATTACTATTTTAAACAGCTGTTTTTCTACTGTGAATGTTTATTTTTTACTGGCAAAACTCATTATTAGGTTAAGACATCTTGTTTTAAGAAAGAAATAGATGAACATTTATGAGACATTAAGTTGTTATATCATTACCTCCAACCAGCATAAAAAACATGACATGAAAGAAAAGGGAGGTTACTGGAGTTTTAGTTTGATATTGGGGCAAATACAAGTTATAAGTTAGTTTATGTAAGGGCGATAAATCTATTTTTTCCTACAGGTCAATGAAATTATCACGAGTTATCTACTTTTATATGACAGAAAATGCATTTAAAATTTTGTTTCGTTGTACTATAAAACATTAAGTCATATCATTGTGAACATTATTGAAATGTTGTATAATACTGTACATTTTTGTTTTATTAACATATTTTGTTTGTTATTCTTGCTTGTTAGATGAAAGTTTTAATTTTTAAATCATTCAAGATATTTGTAATGATGTATATTAAATAAGTAATGTGTTTATGGTTCACAATTCAAAGACAGGGGGAGAAGGGTTTGTGATAAGTTCAGGGGTAAACTGGTGGGGGTGGGAAATGGGCACTTGGATTTATTGACATGTAAGTATGTCAAATTAGTTTTAAAAGAATAATTGAATTTTGATTGGAAAAATTGGGAGAAAAAGTTTATTGTGTTTAATTTTCTAGAATAACTTGTTTTTATGGCATATGTTTTTATTCTGCTGGAAACTTGTCAACTTAAGTCAGAAACTTGTCAACTTAAGTCAGAAACTTGTCAACTTAAGTCAGAAACTTGTCAACTTAAGTCAGAAACTTCTCCAGCATAGAAAGTGACAGTTTTTAAATAGAGTTGCCAGTCTTTGATGAACTAAATAATGGTATACAGTGATTATTATTAGATTTTTTGTTGTCTTTTTTCCCCCAAACAGCACTAACAAAGTAACAATTAGATAATAAAAACCATGGTACTGAATGTAAAAAAATGGGTTTTATTATTTTTTTTCATTAAATAAATATTTGAATTTGTGTGTTTCTCTAGTAAATCTATGTTGAATGTGTGTGTTTCTCTAGTAAATCTATGTTGAATGTGTGAGTTTCTCTAGTAAATCTATGTTGAATGTGTGTGTTTCTCTAGTAAATCTATGTTGAATGTGTGAGTTTCTCTAGTAAATCTATGTTGAGTGTGTGTGTTTCTCTAGTAAATCTATGTTGAATGTGTGTGTTTCTCTAGTAAATCTATGTTGAATGTGTGAGTTTCTCTAGTAAATCTATGTTGAGTGTGTGTGTTTCTCTAGTAAATCTATGTTGAGTGTGTGTGTTTCTCTAGTAGATCTATGTTGAGTGTGTGTGTTTCTCTAGTAGATCTATGTTGAGTGTGTGTGTTTCTCTAGTAAATCTATGTTGAGTGTGTGTGTTTCTCTAGTAAATCTATGATTGTTTGAACTCATCTTCACTGACTTTGGTGAGCAAACAACAAATTTGATTATATCTTAATTTAAAATATATATTTAAAAGTTAGGTAAACCATACAAATATTAATTGACACTAGTGGTCCCAATGAAAATCTGGGTCTCATGAAGAACTCGTGAGATGTTAATTGTGGTTCATTAATTTTTTAACTGTTTTCTAACCATTAATAAAAAAAACCCGTAAAAAACAAGTTGTTCACTATAAATCCTTTATGTACTAGACGTAACTAAAAGAATGTTCATTATAATGCGCAGCGCAAGACCATCCAAAAATACAAAATTGCAGTTGTGTCGTAAAACATGTTTAACATAATGCGCACCGATCAGGAATATGTTTATAAAACGTGTTGTCAATAAAATACGCACCTTATTGCGCGACAGAAAGGTTGTTCAATATAATACGCACCGCAACACTCTATCTCAAAAAATAACATGATACATAGGAATAAATAAAATAATCTAAAAATGCAATAATTTAATTACAATACATGCGATCGATCTGAAATTTTAATACATAGTTTTTATCATCACCACGAAACTGCCTGCTAAATTTCAGCTCGCTAGCTTACGAGAAAGTGGGTTAAAAATCGATCCAAAGTTTTGGCGACCGACTATCAAGCAAGCGATCAAGGGTTCAAACAAACAGACACCACGAGTTAATATAAAGGATTTAAAAAGCAGAGCTCTTGGGCATGGAAGTTGCCTGGTCCAGGAAAATATATTGAGGAATGGTTGCTTAAAAATTTCTGCCAATGTATTAGGAGTGCTGACCAAATATTGTACAACAATGTACTAGGAGGCTGACTAAATATTGAACAAAAATGTATTAGGAGGCTGACTAAATATTGTACAACAATGTATTAGGAGGCTGACTAAATATTGTTCAACAATGTATTAGGAGGCTGGGCTTTAATTCATCCACAATAAACAATAACAACAGGATCAGGTCAAACAATTTTTGGTTCAACTCTCAAAGGATGAAATATCCAGTGATAAACTATAGCCAAATATCCAGTGATAAACTATAGCCACAGTGATCTAATGCCAATGAAGGAGTTACTATTATGGCCTTCTATAGGTAACATGGCCCCAGATAACATTAGGGATCTGAGAAGAATGAAACCCTATTATCTGCAAAGTTTGATATTATTCAATGAATGACCGGTGTAGACATACAGATCAAAGTAGTGGTGGCAGCATATCCATGTGTTGGTCTGACTTGAGGAATGTGATGGATCAGGGCAGTGACCTAAATGGGCAGTAGCGCCATGGAAAATGAAGATTTCCTGAAGTATTTTTGAACTTACCTTTAGGATGTTTTGTAGAATGTTGGTGTTGATGACAGCAAGGTGGGAGGCCGTTGTCCTGTACAGGTCGACAGTCATGCTGACCGCCCGCTCAGCAAACGGTACAAAGTTCATAATGACCCAGTCAGACTGCAAAGGATATAGAATAAAAAAATTTGATTTCTGATTTACATTTTCATTGTACATAGACTTACTTATGACTTGAATACCTCCATCACTTAACTTGACCGCCATCGGTAGGTCACTAACCTGAGGTCCCCTGACTATACCAAAGGTCTTGGCCTCAAGGTCCCCAAACTTTGGTGCATTGACCCCAAAGGTGATGAACGTCAGCAGTTGTTGAAAGATGTCTGGGTAGGTGGCTTGCATGGTGTCTGGTCCACTCTGGACAGCCTTCAGGGATGTATAAAAGGTGTAAGTGACAGGTGAGACAATGTATGAAAGGTGTAAGTGATAGGTGAGACAATGTATGAAAGGTGTAAGTGATAGGTGAGAAAATGTATGAAAGGTGTAAGTGATAGGTGAGACAATGTATGAAAGGTGGAAGTGATAGGTGAGACAATGTATAAAAGGTGTAAGTGATAGGTGAGACAATGTATGAAAGGTGGAAGTGATAGGTGAGACAATGTATAAAAGGTGTAAGTGATAGGTGAGACAATGTATGAAAGGTGTAAGTGATAGGTGAGACAATGTATGAAAGGTGTAAGTGATAGGTGAGACAATGTATGAAAGGTGGAAGTGATAGGTGAGACAATGTATAAAAGGTGTAAGTGATAGGTGAGACAATGTATGAAAGGTGGAAGTGATAGGTGAGACAATGTATGAAAGGTGGAAGTGATAGGTGAGACAATGTATAAAAGGTGTAAGTGATAGGTGAGACAATGTATGAAAGGTGGAAGTGATAGGTGAGACAATGTATAAAAGGTGTAAGTGATAGGTGAGACAATGTATGAAAGGTGGAAGTGACAGGTGAGACAATGTTTGAAAGGTGGAAGTGATAGGTGAGACAATGTATAAAAGGTGGAATTGACAGGTGAGACAATGTCTGAAAGGTGGAAGTGACAGGTGAGACAATGTATGAAAGGTGAAAGAGACAGGTGAGACAATGTATGAAAGGTGGAAGTGACAGGTGAGACATTGTATGAAAGGTGGAAGTGATAGGTGAGACTATGTATGAAAGGTGAAAGAGACAGGTGAGACACTTTGGAAAATTAAACTTTAGTTATTGATTCTAAAGAGACAAGTAATGGTAAGAGCTATGGCAACTAATTACTGTAACTTGTTTATAAAATGAAGGAGATTTCCACGAAACAGCACTGGTAACAATTAGTTTTTTAATAGAATATCATGAAAGGTTTAATACAATAAATACAAAAGTACTTTAACAAGATTCTTGAATTTTAAAATTTAAAAATTTTAAATTAATTTTAAAAACCTGTAAAAAAAAACAAGTTTTTTTACTACAAACCCTTATATACAAGACATAAGTAACATAATGTTCATTATAATATGCATTGCACGACAATCCAAAATTTTAGTTATGTCTCATATATATAAAGGATTTATAGTAAAAAAAACTTCTACAGTCTGCCTGCTAAATTTCAGCTCAATTTGATCACGGGAAAAGGGTTATAAGAAACATGTATAACATAGTGCGCACCGCGAGACAGATTAGCAATTAATAGCATTTACATTTACAGATCGGGAATATATTTTTAATTAAAAAGTATCGTCAACATAATACGCGTGACAGGAAAGAATTAAAACCGTTGTTCAATATAATACGCACTGCGACACTCTAGCACAAAAATTAACATGCTACATAGAGAAAAATAGAGATAATCGAAAAATTCATTACAGTACATTCGATCGATCTGATATGAAGGATTAAAAAAATTTCCACATTTGGAACTTTTTTTCTATTTGATCAATGAACATCACATCTAGAACTTCTATTTGATCAATGAACATCACATCTAGAACTTCTATTTGATCAATGAACATCACATCTAGAACTTCTATTTGATCAATGAACATCACATCTAGAACTTCTATTTGATCAATGAACATCACATCTTGAATAAAAATAGCAATATCCTGAGTGTTATTTGATAATATCACCTGGTGTATGCATTTAGTAAATAATTTCTAATGAGCAAAACACAATATCATTGCAATAGATATTTGATTGTAACATTTCTGAGTCAGTTTGACAGAATTTAATCTGACCCCATAGGTTTGTGAGGATGGCTTAAAACTTATTTAACAAAAAATTCTATGTCTGTGCTACTTAAATTTATGAACCGGGACATCAATACCATTCAGCTGTCTTCATTCTCATAACAACAATTCATCTGATGAATGTCTTTTACCTTGATCAAGGTGTCCATAGCCGAGAGAGCCGCTTCCTGCAGTGGCGTCACTGAGATCTCTGGGTAGGACGGCACGATGAATGGGGAGGAGTCACTCTGCACTGGGACACACAATGTCCCCCTGAGGACCGCTGACAGTTTGTGAAGGTCGGCAGCCACGAACCTGGACTTGATGTGCTCAAACAAGGGAGGGAATGTTTGAACCAGGGCTGTCAGGAAGTGCTGCGAAGGGAGATAAACCTTGGCTGTTACCTTCTCCGAGGATTCTGGTGGTTTAGTGACCTCGGTGCCGATGTTGAGCCAAACTTTCCAGGCCGCTGACCACAGGGGGATGTCATTGTCTGACGAGTCTGAGATCGGACCTTTGGAGAAGAGCTCCTGTTTTTTATTGGTAGCCTCCCCTGTCCTGTTGATGACCTCACTGGAAGGTGGCTCGACCACAGCAGAAGTCTGGAGCCCGGTGTCAGAGTCCTCAAAGCCTCTTGATGCTCGACCGATTTGTAAAATTTCTTGGAAGCTCTTCAGGGCGGCTAAAGAGACTTCGGCATTTCTACAGAGTGCAGAAAGTTCAATGTGATCCAGCAGGAGAGACCAGGCCCTTGGAAAGTCTCCTGGTGAATAGAGCAATGACAAAATTATTGTGTGAATAGTGCGGCTAGTCTACAGTTGAAAAGAACGATGACAAAATTTTTTTGTGAATACTTGGGGTAGTCTACAGTTGAATAGAACCATGACAATATTACTATGTGAATAGTTGTACAGTTGAATAGAACCATGACAATATTACTATGTGAATAGTTGTACAGTTGAATAGAACCATGACAATATTACTATGTGAATAGTTGGAATGGAAATGAGTAAAACAAATAAGTCATGGTCATTGAGTTCTTTAAAATATAAGAAATTAACATCTAAAACAGGGTTGGGCAATCTTTTGGGCTCGGGGGCCACTTTGTGGCAGTGGATTTTATTTGAGGGCTACACCATTTAAACTGATTGTATTCTTTACATATCATTACATTTTATTTCAGAAAAAGTATAAATGGAATCATAAAAATCAATAAACAGAAGTGCTAATGTCATATTATCTAGATTTCTGGCTGCTAGCACATTTAATTATAGATTCAATGCAATAATACAAGTGCACTCTATTACACTCTATTACACTCTATTACACTTTTTTACAATTTTATTTTTTGAAATCAGGAGTGACGTTGCTTGTTAGAGCATGAAGCAAATCTCAGATCAAGGCAAGTTTTCTGAATTTCTTGGGGGGCTACAAAAAACTCTGTGGCAGGCCACATTTTGCCAGAGGCCCGCATTTTTCACACCTCTGATCTTACAGATCAATAACTAAAGGCTTTTGAATTTTATTTTTCATATTTAAATGAATAATTTTTATTCAGGAAACTGACTTAAAAAAATTAACAATTTCACTGACTTTACCATGGACTTATTTATTGTGACAAATTAACTAGGTCAATCTTGACCCAATGGTCTGGGAGATTGGCTTGTTGGTGTACGCACCCAGTCCTTGCAGCATTTTCCTCTTGGCATTGAAAGTACGAGCTACCCCGGCAAGGGAAAGAACTCTGGTCTCAGCCCACTGTTTTTCGGCAGTGTCACGTGAGTGGTGGATGAGGATGTTTCCGGTGGATTCTTTGTCTCGGATGGTGGATGCTGAGCTGGAGAACTTCTGGACATTCTCCAGCAAGGGAAATAACACCTTGGAAGGGGAGGTAAGATCATGTCACATTAATAAACATCTTACCTTAATTGTTTTGTTTAAGAGAAAGAAAAAAAAATGTTAAAATTTATAAAACTTACACTGAAATAAATATAAATATTATTCACAAGAAATTCAATTTTAAGTTTTTTGAAAATCCACTCATAAGTTTTTACTTCAAGCTGGAGATGGATGAAAGATGATGTGAAAGTCACCTGCCATAGAACATTGTGCCATGACTCACCTGCCATAGAACATTGTGCCATGACTCACCTGACATAGAACATTGTGCCATGACTCACCTGACATAGAACATTGTGCCATGACTCACCTGACATAGAACATTGTGCCATGACTCACCTGACATAGAACATTGTGCCATGACTCACCTGCCATAGAACATTGTGCCATGACTCACCTGCCATAGAACATTGTGCCATGACTCACCTGACATAGAACATTGTGCCATGACTCACCTGACATAGAACATTGTGCCATGACTCACCTGACATAGAACATTGTGCCATGACTCACCTGACATAGAACATTGTGCCATGACTCACCTGACATAGAACATTGTGCCATGACTCACCTGACATAGAACATTGTGCCATGACTCACCTGCCATAGAACATTGTGCCATGACTCACCTGCCATAGAACATTGTGCCATGACTCACCTGCCATAGAACATTGTGCCATGACTCACCTGACATAGAACATTGTGCCATGACTCACCTGACATAGAACATTGTGCCATGACTCACCTGCCATAGAACATTGTGCCATGACTCACCTTCCATAGAACATTGTGCCATGACTCACCTGCCATAGAACATTTTGCCATGACTCACCTGCCATAGAACATTGTGCCACGACTCACCTGCCATAGAACATTGTGCCACGACTCACCTGCCATAGAACATTGTACCATGACTCACCTGCCATAGAACATTGTACCATGACTCACCTGCCATAGTACATTGTGCAATGACTTACCTGCCATAGTACATTGTGCAATGACTTACCTGCCATAGAACATTGTGCCAAGTCTGGTGTAGCAATAATCCGCCATGGGCCGAGATGGTTGAGAACAAAGTCTGACCGGCACTTTTTCTGACCGCTGGCCTTGAGTCCACACATAGCTCCCCCAGCTGCGAGAAAAGACACATCCACAGGGCATCAAACGGCGGTGGGACCTTGACATTGTCTGAGCTTCCTGTTGCCACAGACTGACCGCTATCACTGCTTGCGTCCAGTTCTTGTTTGATTCGTTGTCGGTTTTGGAAGAAAAAGTCTGAAATGTTCCACTAAAGGGAGAGAATATTAATTTATTTCCTGGTTATAAAAATGCTCTTACATCAAGACTTTTAAAGAAATGTTACTTGTAAATCATGGCTTATTTTAGAATCGGTAAATAAAGCGCAAATTGATGTTGATCTGTTGAAGGTGTAATATAGGTCTTGTAGGCTGTCAATCTAAGACCTACCAGTAATCCTATGGCTGTCAATCTAAGACCTATCAGTAATCCCATGGCTGTCAATCTAAGACCTATCAGTAATCCTATGGCTGTCAATCTAAGACCTACCAGTAATCCTATGGCTGTCAAGCTAAGACCTATCAGTAATCCTATGGCTGTCAATCAAAGACCTACCAGTAATCCTATGGCTGTCAATCAAAGACCTACCAGTAATCCTATGGCTGTCAAGCTAAGATCTACCAGTAATCCTATGGCTATCAAGCTAAGAACTACCAGTAATCCTATGGCTGTCAAGCTAAGACCTACCAGTAATCCTATGGCTGTCAAGCTAAGACCTACCAGTAATCCTATGGCTGTCAAGCTAAGACCTACCAGTAATCCTATGACTGTCAATCTAAGACCTAACAGTAATCCTATGGCTGTCAATCTAAGACCTACCAGTAATCCTATGGCTGTCAAGCTAACATTAAGCTCCTGTTGCTGAAGACCAAACCTGGCTGCCACCTGCACCACCACCTGGAGGTAGGTAGGACGTATGATGGGCAGGAAGTCAGTGACCACTAGCTGTAGGCATTGGAAGGCTTGTTGAATGAGCTTCTCACTGAAACACAGGCAACGGCAGAGTTTTGTTATCTGGTGTATATGTTACTGCTACCACATAAGACATACGTTTTGTTATCTGGTGTATATGTTACTGCTACCACATAAGACATACGTTTTGTTATCTGGTGTATATGTTACTGCTACCACATGAGTTTTGTTATCTGGTGTATATGTTACTGCTACCACATGAGTTTTGTTATCTGGTGTATATGTTACTGCTACCACATAAAACATACGTTTTGTTATCTGGTGTATATGTTACTGCTAGCACATGAGTTTTGTTATCTGGTGTATATGTTACTGCTACCACATGAGTTTTGTTATCTGGTGTATTTGTTACTGCTACCACATGAGTTTTGTTATCTGGTGTATATGTTACTGCTACCACATGAGTTTTGTTATCTGGTGTATATGTTACTGCTACCACATAAGACATACGTTTTGTTATCTGGTGTATATGTTACTGCTAGCACATGAGTTTTGTTATCTGGCGTATATGTTACTGCTACCACAACATCACTAAAGACAATTTAATAATTCAAACCGTTAAAACAATAATATTTTCTGTTAACTGGTAAATTAAATTTTCAGTTTTTTTTTCAAGTAAATTATACATTGACAATTATAATATAGAATATATTGAGTTTAATTTGGGTAATTATTTCTTAGATTTACCTCACCCCCCTCCCCTCACCGAGGTGTTGGGCGTGTCTTGTAAAAGAAATATGTCTGTGTTAAATAAAAGGTGCGCACAATTTTGATCAAGTCTGTGAGACAACGTCACGAACAGACTAATTTCGTGATCTTAAAGATGACTCTAAAGACGGGTCGCTTTAAATTAGTTATTAGATCAGTTAATCCACCACTTTACCCCCATCTCCGCAGTGAAATCCCAATTTAACGAGAATTGTCTCCCTTGCTCTTTCAAAACATATTTTTAGTTATTTCCCTTGGTAAAAAATCAATTTAAAAAATCAATTAAGAAAAAATCCTGGAAACAAAAGCACGTGCAGCTATTTATATTTCATTTGTTTCCATGATGAGATCCTAGTCACGTGGTATTAAAACACACACACACACACAGACAAGGACCCAAATTCCCAATTCGGTTGTTTTTGCTCTTTTTTTTTATATCGAAGTAATTTCAGTAGCCAAACTAAGACTCCCATTACTGGTAGAGAAGATGACTGGAGGCGAGTCCGCAAGTCTGATGTAAGATTCATGTGCGGAGCTGGACATTTTGTACTAGGATTAAACTGGATTTAACTGGCTTTAGCCCACGCTTACATTTTTAGGGAAGATTTGAGAGTGCTGGGGGCGGGGTTTAAGGGGGGGGGGATAACAAAAACATGTTTGCAAATAAAAAAATCAAAACTTATCATAGGAGGGGAAATAACTGAGGGGAAACAATGTCAATGGGGGACTTATGTTACACGTTGAAAAAAGCAGTTATGGACCGCCACAGTCAAATTTAAAGAGAGCGAGAAATAAATATATGGAAGGAAGGGGAAGGGGTCGTTTAGGGAGGCAAAGAATGTGAAACTCTTTGAGGAGAAACGAACTTGTAAAATGGAACGAAATGGAGGTGATACAAAATATAAGGATACAACTAGGGCATTATAAATATTGAGGATAAGCATAATAAGCATAACTAGACAGGCGAGTAGAGAACAGATCTAACGGATAGATTTCACTCAACTAGAAAACGAAAGAATAACACTATGTAACAAATTTTCACTTTTTTTCTCTTCCTGGGTTGAAAGTGTGTTTTCCTAACCCGTTAGGTCTAGAAAAGAAAGGAAATCGCTGTTATTCCAGAAAAACTTTGCTTCTGTGACCGGGACATTGAAATTTGGAAAATCGCGTGTTTTCGCGAAAAATATCGATTTGCTTTCAATGCTGAGCTTCCTCCCTGAACTGCTAGATTTGTCCAGATGTTTCTACAATTCTCCTGAACACTCTAGAACTTTCAAGAAACTTCCAGAACTTTCGAGAAACTTTCAGAACTGTCTAGAACGTTCTTGAAAGTTCCAAAAGTAGCTGTACATGTATAAAAGCACAGGTGTCTCGAACCAAGATTCCAATTCGTTTTTATTGCAGACTGAAAGGATAACGATTCGTAGTTGAAGAGAAGTTATTTATTTGATATGGCATCAAGAGGTTGTTTGCATCCAGCTGATTCATTCTGCTACGTGTGCGGACAATTCATAAAGACAAGAGCGAAAAAGTATTCCGTGGAAGCAAGTCGTATAATGCGCGAGGCCTACAAGACAAACTTCGGCGTGCCGGTCGGGGACCAAGACAAATCTTGTGCACCGCATTTAACATGCGAATATTGCAAGAAAACACTTGAAGGTAAACTGAACAGCTGTTTCTCGCTTAGATGTGTTTTATTTTATTTTTACTAAATTTCAATGCTTTAGATCTAGTTCATTTCAAAGAGTTGTAATTTACAAAGTTTTGTCATAAGTCGTGCACTGTAGGCAAATACGTTCCATATTGAAATCGTTCCGTATTTTAAAATTTCCTGCCCTCAAATTATTATAATTCTTATGTATTATTATTTGCTATGTTAAAGGTTGGTACAGAGGAGAGAAGCTAGCCATGAAGTTTGCTATCCCTCGAATTTGGCGAGAGCCAACGGACCACTCAAGCAACTGCTACTTCTGCATGGTAAACCCAAAAAATCGTCGCACCGGCAAAAATGCCCCTTAGATCATTTATCCGGACGTACCTTCTTCCATCGCCCCAGTACCACACAGCCCCGATCTGCCAGTTCGGATTCCTCCTAGGCGGCATCAACCATCTTCAGGAGACAGCAGCAAGTCAGATAGCGAGGCAGATACTGGAGATATGGACTACGAGTCCGCAGATGAAGTTTGGGATAGAAAGCCGTACTTCCCTAACCAGAAAGACGTGAACGATTTAATTAGGCACCTCGGGCTTACGAAATCGAATGCTGAGCTTCTGATAACCAGGCTCAAACAGTGGAACTTGGTTGATGATAGCGTACAAGCCACGGATCAGAGAAAGCGGCATCAAAGATTCTCCAACTTGACACTAAGGCGCATTATCGCACAAAGGACTGGCCACAACAGACCGAGTTTTTTGTTGGGAAGAGCAATGTGAAGTGGGAGCCGCTGATAGAACCTCATAAAGTGCTTATGCCACCGCTGCACATCAAGTTAGGCCTCATTAAGCAATCAGTCACTGCTCTTGACAAGCAGCCAGCAGCCTTTCAATACCTCCAAGATCTTTTTCCAAAGCTGTCCGAGGCTAAGGTCAGGGCGGGTATATTCGTCGGACCACAGATCAAGAAGATCATAGAATGTAAGGATTTCGCAAAGCTGTTGAACAGGACGGAGAGAGTGGCTTGGAGCAGTTTCGTTGCAGTTGTTCAGGGCTTCCTAGGTAATCACAACGCTGAAAACCATGTGGAGTTGGTGCAGACTCTCATAAAGAATTACGCCAAAATGGAATGCAGAATGTCTCTGAAAGTCCATATCCTTGATTCGCATCTCGACAAATTCAAGGAGAACATGGGCGCTTACTCCGAGGAGCAAGGCGAGCGCTTTCATCAAGATATATTGGACTTTGAACGTTGTTACCAAGGACATTATAACGAAAATATGATGGGGGACTATATTTGGGGCTACTTCGAGAGAGTGATTCACAATACAATCGTAAATCTAGAAAATCTACACATTTCTGAACCTTGTTGAGTGGTTTCCGACTGTGTTTGTCTATTCCTTGTACAATTTTTGTTTTTACCTGATCATAATGACGGGAAAAAAATCGTTATATTTTCACACACAAAAAAAGAGTTTTCTTGGTGCAGTTGTGGTGAATGCAAAGTTTGTGCTTAATGAAGTCATTTTTTCACATACTTTAGTAGATATAAACAATTGAAATATAACACTTAGAAGCCAGGAACAAAAATTTTGTTACATAGTGATCGTCTAGCAGCGTTCGATCAAGCGAAAGACACAAATACGAGAGATCGATCATTTAATAACAAAAACTTCTAACAAGGAAACACAGTGAGTGTGTTTGTTCCCCTCTAAAAGTACAGCCGTATTCAATTTTTACACCACTGGCATCCAAGATTTAGGGGGTCATTTGTTGAGGGGGGGGGATTTGTGGGGGGGGGGCATTCGTGAAGGGGAGGGGGGTCATTTGTCGGTGAAAAAAAAGTTTTTGGTGGAGCTAAAATTCGCGGAAATGAAAAGAAAATGGTGGATATCAATCGTATTTCAGCTAAACAAGCTGCTTTAATAGAACAGTTTGTAAATAAACTTGAACATGTTTAAATACACAGTATAATGGGTACATACACTGTACAATATGTGCACACACTGAACAATGTGTGTAAAAAATGAACAATGCGTACATTATACATTGAAAACTCTGGGGTATCTACTGAGTGTACTTAGCTATTTTAGGGTCAATGTGGAATGCTTTACTTCATGATTAGCCAAGTATATTTTGGAATGCTTTACGGGAAATCCTTTACTTCATGATTAGCCAAGTATATTTTGGAATGCTTTACGGGAAATCCTTTACTTCATGATTAGCCAAGTATATTTTGGAATGCTTTACGGGAAATCCTTTACTTCATGATTAGCCAAGTATATTTTGGAATGCTTTACGGGAAATCCTTTACTTCATGATTAGCCAAGTATATTTTGGAATGCTTTACTTCATGGTTAACCAAGTATATTTTGGAATGCTTTACTTCATGGTTAACCAAGTATATTTTTAATGCTTTGCTTCATGGTTCGCCAAGTATAATTTTGGAATGCTTTACTTCATGGTTAGCCAAGTATAATTTTGGAATGAATTACTTCATGGTTGACTAAGCAACATTTGAAACGCTGTACTTCATGGTTATCTAAGTTTTGTCTTGAAGTTCAAGCAGTTATCGCGTCAGTTCAGTCAATAAGTCAACATTACAGAAAGCTCCCATGATGCCTAGCGCCTAAACAAGTGTTGTTTCTAAGACTTTCAGTGGTTCTAACACTGTTACCCGTGTTCCTTGGTCACAGCTCCTATGATGCCTAGCACTGTGGGCCATCCATGCAGCAGGTGAGCACCGTTGTTGTGTAGGATGTGGGACACGCTCTCCAGCTGCTTCTGTCGGATGTCGTTGTAGGAAATGGTGGAGAGCTCTTCCAGGGGAGACAAGATGGACGACTGGAGCTTCTGGGGAGGTCAAGGTTCAGCATTAAACAATGGATACAGTGTAAACTCATTCTAACGGTTGATTGTTTGTGGGGCGAGGGGCGTGGCCTGGATATAATTATTTACTTTTTATTGTAGACACAGTGAATGATAGGTTGAAAACATGAGAACATTATAGAGAACATTATAGAGAACATTATAGAGAACATTATAGAGAACATTATAGAGAACATTATAGAGAACATTATAGAGCACAAACAAAGGCAAAACAGTCGAGAACAAGACTTGACAGAAAATAGAGCACAGGCAGAGAAAAGACAGCCGAGAACATAACTGGACACAAAAATACTTGATCAATCCAACTGACCAGGTTTTCGTGGAGTGGGTGGTCGTACTTGTATGCCAGGGCGGCCTTGACCAAGGAGGTGACGGCCTCAGCTCCCCATGACCTCATCTCGGAGTGTGCATGCTGGCAAATCTGAGGAGGTATAAGAGGTCAAAGTTCAAGTTATCTTCAGAACAGCAACGCACATAAAATGACACAATATGAACACAATATGAACACAATATGAACACAATATCTACTAAATTGAGTGGTATACCATAGGAGGATATAGAGACGATGGGGCCGTGTGAGTGTGTGCGTGTGTGAGTGTGTGCGTCTGTGAGTGTGAGCGTGTGTGAGTGTGTGCGTGTTTGCGTGCCAGTAAGATGGAACATAAACATAATTTTGGTATAAATTAAATCTCCGAATCACACACATCATTGCCTGAGAGAATATGTGAACTATATCGAACGATAATTAGGATGGAAATATAGAAACGAGATAAGAACGTGGGAATGAATGGGGATGAATGAACCGATTAGAAACGGGAGATTAAGATTGTAAAGAAAAATGTATAGTTTAAACGAGGGAAGAAGGGAACTGGGTCAATCATGGAATAGAAATTGTGTGTGTGAGAATGAATGAATGAATGAATGAGAGAGAGAGAGAGAGAGAGAGAGAGAGAGAGAGAGAGAGAGAGAGAGAGAGAGAGAGATAGAGAGAGAGAGAGAGAGAGAGAGAGAGAGAGAGAGGGAAGGCTCATAAGCGATGAGTCGATAGAAAACAAGAAGGTTAATGCTAAGATACACAAGAAGGCCAATGCTAAGACACACACGAAGGTCAATGCTAAGACACACAAGAAGGCCAATGCTAAGACACACAAGAAGGCCAATGCTAAGACACACAAGAAGGCCAATGCTAAGACACACAAGAAGGCCAATGCTAAGACACACAAGAAGGCCAATGCTAAGACACACAAGAAGGCCAATGCTAAGACACACACGAAGGCCAATGCTAAGACACACAAGAAGGTCAATGCTAGAACATTATTTCATCAAATTACGGGTCAATTCTTTTGCACAGAGATGGGAAGGATGTAGTAAATAAACTTGATAGGCGTTGGAAAATTTGGGACAACTTTCGGGCATCTGTCCTCACAGGCTAGGACAACTTTCGGGCATCTGTCCTCAAAGTCTCGGACAGTGAGAGGAGATGTGGGAAGAAATGAGATAATAGTTAGGGAACGAGAATACTGGTGTGGATTCGGTATTCGGGAATATGAAAGAGGGAGAAATAAAACGAGATATAAAAGGACAGGCAGAGGTATAGAGTGAGAGAGAGAGAGAGAGAGAGAGAGAGAGAGAGAGAGATAGAGAGAGAGAGTGTGTGTGTGTGTGAGAGAGAGATATAGAGAGAGAGTGTGTGAGAGTGAGAGAGATAGAGAGAGAGGGGGGGGAGAACGAAAGAAAGCGAGAGATCGAGAGGTGTAAGACTGAAATAGTAACAATGTATCAACAATCCTTCAAGCCCATACAAATATATAAGACATTTAAAATACAATTCACGGGAGGTATTTACAGTAAGACTTCGAGTAAATCGTCGGAACTCAATAAAGCACCATCTTCCTTCTTTTCCCCTCTTCTTACAGTAAACCGGATGACCCTGATAGCTGATGACATTTGACCTTCAACCACAAGGCTGATTTGAAGCCCAACAGCTCAAACCCTACGTCGTGATGTCAATACATTTGAAATGTGTGTGTGTGAGTGTGGGGGGGGGATAAGGGTGTTTAGTACTTTCCCTGGCAGACTATTTGATGTACTCGAATATTCTAGAATGTACTCTATAAGGGACCTTGTGTATGACAGTTGATTAACTACGGATTCCCTACAATTTGAAACAACTTTCGACGAATTCACGAACTTTCTTTTGTTACATGAGGTACATTTCTAGCCCAAGCAATGCTGCTCATTAGATACTGGACTGGAGACTTAACACATGCTGGTCATCAGATATTGGACCAGGGACTTAACACATGCTGGTCATCAGATATTGGACCAGGGACTTAACACATGCTGGTCATCAGATATTGGACCAGGGACTTAACACATGCTGGTCATCAGATATTGGACCAGGGACTTAACACATGCTGGTCATCAGATATTGGACCAGGGACTTAACACATGCTGGTCATCAGATATTGGACCAGGGACTTAACACATGCTGGTCATCAGATATTGGACCAGGGACTTAACACATGCTGGTCATCAGATATTGGACCAGGGACTTAACACATGCTGGTCATCAGATATTGGACCAGGGACTTAACACATGCTGGTCATCAGATATTGGACCAGGGACTTGGTGGGATAACATGGTGACAATGGTTGTGGCACCAATTAAAGTTAAAGAAGTAATTGTTTTACAGTAAACCTTACAATAAGACGATTTGTGAGAGCAACAGGAAGAGTAGGCAGTAGTTCAAGCAACAGGAAGAGTAGGCAGTAGTTCAAGCAACAGGAAGAGTAGGCAGTAGTTCAAGCAACAGGAAGAGTAGGCAGTAGTTCAAGCAACAGGAAGAGTAGGCAGTAGTTCAAGCAACAGGAAGAGTAGGCAGTAGTTCAAGCAACAGGAAGAGTAGGCAGTAGTTCAAGCAACAGGAAGAGTAGGCAGTAGTTCAAGCAACAGGAAGAGTAGGCAGTAGTTCAAGCAACAGGAAGAGTAGGCAGTAGTTCAAGCAACAGGAAGAGTAGGCAGTAGTTCAAGCAACAGGAAGAGTAGGCAGTAGTTCAAGCAACAGGAAGAGTAGGCAGTAGTTCAAGGCTCAATCATCATGGCGAGATTATTTTTTTTTAAAGTTAACCAACAATACGCTAACTTTAAAAGTATTGGTTAAAAGTATATTCCTCCATCAGGTCACACGCAAACTAAAAATTATAAGTTATACTTTTTGTGATTAGTGTGTGTGTGTGTATGTGTGTGCTTTTGTATGCTTGTGTCTGTGTTTGCTGCATTCTTGGCTAATGACAGTGGGAGTGCCTGCTCAGAAATGACTCAATTTTACAAATAACAAACTCAAGAAAAAGCCCAGAGATAATTATTGTGCGAGCTCTTAATGGTGCAAATATCGGCGGGATAATTTCAATTAATGCCGTCCTTAATGGAGTCGTCGCATGTCGACTGGCAGATTTATTAAAGACAATTCTAAAAAAAGCATTTCCATTGGATGGAATATTTCTTGCTCATCGGTGTCAGATCGAGCTCTAGACAGGGGTCTCTGTTTCTGGTCAGCAGTGACCCCCCCCCCATCCCACGACGGGGGTCTCTGCCATTTTTCTGGTCAGCAGTGACCCCCCATTTCACGACGGGGGGTCTCTGCTTCTGGTCAGCGGTGACCCCCCAACGACAGGAGTCTCTGCTTCTGGTTAACATTGACCCCCCACGACGGCGGTCGGATAGTAAATTCTTGAAGTCACCCATCAAAGAGGTGACCAAGGTAACCATGTGGAATAAGGACATGAGTTTTTGCCCTTTTAAACATAAAAGGTTTTGGCCTTTGAGAAACAAATAGATCGATACACACTTAGCACTTGTTATCATGGATTTTAAAACATCTTGCTAGCGTTAAAAAAACTAAGTGTGGACTATGTGTGTGTTGTTGGGGGGGGATATTGGGAGGGCTCATCATTTTAGCTTTGTGAATTTGTTTGTTTGTATTATTATTTTTATGGGAGGGTGGAGGGTGACGATGCGGGCATCTCACTTGATGTCACCCGTGCAGTTTGAGACCCATCATGACGCGCTATTCCATCTCAGCCAGGATTTTCTGTTTCAGACAGAAATTACTGTCACGGTGGCTATACAATTACAGATCTATGCAATTTTAGTGGGAAATATGCCCTCCAAACACGCTCGTGTAGACCGGATTAGCTCGTGGTTATTGTTGCTCCTCAAATATTGACCCGACCGAACTGCCGGAGGGAAGAGAAATAAATCAAGTTCATGAATGAAACCTTTCAATTATTGGGGGGCGGGGCGCGGATGGGGGGGGCATCGAGGCTTCTTATCAAGAGTCAGAGATGGCCAAGCAGGGATGTGGAACAAGGTGGGATGGGTTAGTGTCGGATACTATGTGAGGAGAAGTTTAGGTTTGTGTAGGATTTTGGGTAAATCTGACACTACTGACGTGTTTGGCTGAGAATGTCTTACCATCAGATTGTCTTTCCCTGAGAACGTCTTTGTCAGAGAATGTCTTACCATCAGATTGTCTTTCCCTGAGAACGTCTTTGACTGATGTAAGGCATTTGATTGATATCACAGTAGGATTGGATATCAAGAGCAAGTATCCATGGATATATGCACATGCAATGGTGTGTAGATTGTTTTCCTTCAACAAGAGTAACACCACTACTGATGATAGCTTTAAGTGTTCAATAAACAAAATATCGGCCTACAATAGCCAATCAAATCTGTCTACATAATAACGCAAGTTTGGCTGACTAGGACTAACAGACAAGGCCGTAACTCTTGCACTGCCTTCATACTTGTGTACCCCAGCTCACCCGCCCCTCGTCCTAGATGCTAAAGTCATAGACAGGAAAGTTCGTTATGGGAGGAGGGTTGAGGGCGGCCAGGGGTGGACTATATACGGAAGTGCCCCGGGCACTGTCAGTAATTGGAAACAAAAAACTTAAGACAAACAGTTATTGGATCAGACAAGGTCATTAAGTACATAGACAATTGGGGAAAAAGACAAATGGCTTGGCGGAAGTAAATTCCTATAGACAAGGTCAAGCAGCCAACACAAACATGAACAAAATAGAACAGCAACAAAATGAATTATTTAGCTGAAGTTTGAAATATCAAAAACGATAGCCGTGGACTATGTGAACTATTTATATCACTTGGGAGATTAAGTGGTGATATTTTAAAAAATGACAACTTTTGAGAAAATGTTTTTACCCTTTTCTGTTCTCTTTCTAGGAGCAAAGACACAGTGGCGTAGTTAGGGATTTGGGGGTCCGTGAGGCTGGCCTCTTTGGGGGCCCTGCATAAATGGCGTTGGCGTATTATTTAGTGTGAAAAAATTTGGACACTTCTTTGGGGGCCCCCTTCAAGTGGGGGCCCGGGGAGACTTTCGAATTTGGACCCAGGGGCGGATTAAGACTGCACGGGGCCCCTGGGTGCAATTCAAACTGGGGCCCTATCCAGCCAGTGTACCTTTAGATAAAATGATTGCTAGCAGCTAATATAAGACTGTAACTTGTAAATATTCATCCAAAATGATTATTCATGCAAAAAAACGAATTCGAAGAAATAACTTTTTGCCGGTATCCTAAAATTGAGTTTAAAAGACAATTTATAAAATTAAAAAACACATGAAAAAAAAATTCACACCCCAGCCGGGGATCGAACCCGCCACCGTTAGCACCACAATCCTTAGTACCTCACATTCGGCCACGGGAGTTCATTTTGGGTTGACAATTTAAAATATACTAGACGCCCCGCGGCGTAGCATACGCCGCAGACTTGCTCATGGAGAGTGCAAAGAAAGTGGAGAAAGAACGGACGCAACCTACAGCACGAAGAAATCAAAACAACGCGAGTGAACGTCGGTTGCGAAAGGGGGGGGGACTGCCAAACTCATTGTTGGTTTCGAGACATTTGCGGGCGAAATTCGGTACACCTAACTTTTATGAAGTCAGCTATAAAATGATAATCGGTTTAAAATCGGAGTTACATAATCGATAATCGGTTTTCCAAAAAAAAACAAAAAAACAACAACACGCAATTAACAACCCTAAATATGACTAATCCTCGCTAGGATCGTCCAATCACAGTTTATGTTTAAGGGTATGGTAGTATTAAATGGGAGGCGGGCAACAACAACCTCAGTGTGCATGTCTTCACGTTTACTCGCTATTTTTTATTTGCTTACTGCTGTTTTTTGTGTCTGTACTCTCACCCAATCACACCGTTATTTGCACTGTCTATGATGAGCAAGTCTGCGGCGTATGATCCGCCGTGGGTCTCTGCAGAGTTCCTTCTTTTCATTCACTCACAGTTGTTTTCCCAAACCCACCCCATTTTGACAACTGTGTCTTTCAGGAAGTCTTCACCCGTCAGCTAATGTTAGCAATAAAGGGGTAAAAGAACGGGCACAAATAGACATTTTTAATAAATAAAAAAAACAATGTTCTCGCTGGGGATTGAACCCAGGACCTTCCCCATATGAGACGTACGTGATAACCAGTAGACTACGAATCTCACGTTCTCTGTGAAGGCACAATGCAAGTGAACGCAAGAGCTTTGTTGCCACCCACTCCCACCCCCCCTATGTTTTCTTCTTTTCATCCCACCACGCTTGCCAACAGTGTTTAGTTGACCCGAGCGAGGGTCATTCGTCATGCTCGGTTGCACATATTTTTGCTGCTTACTTGCCTGGCATGGTCCCATGAAGAGAATTATATATACTAGACGCCCCGCGGCGTAGCATACGCCGCAGACTTGCTCATAGATAGTGCAAGAAAAAAAGGGAGGGGGAGAACGGACACAAACAGTAGCACAAACAAATGGGAACAACGCGGGTGAACGATGGGGGACCACCGAAGCATTTCTGGTAAGTATTTAGGACATCGCCACAATATATAAACAAATATTACCGCCATGAAGCTAAGTTGGAGAGCAACAACTTCGTCCATGAACGAAATATGCGACCAATAGAAACAGACAGGTACCTGGTGAAGGAATTGATATTACATTGAACAAAGCTTTTTTCCGTGACATGCGAAGCGGTGTTTATGTTTGCTAAGAAAGGGGGGAAAAGAATAGGCATTGACATTTTTAAAAATTAAAAAAAACATATATTGCCACTTGGGCTTGAACCTAAGACCTTCCGCGTGTCAGGCGGATGTATTAACCAATATACTACGAAATACATACACACTGTGCAGGAACTTCGAAAGTGAATGTAAAAAACATTGCTGTCTCAAGACATGCCCCACCCCTCCACTACCTTCGCTTGCCAACCGTTAACTGTGTTTAGTTGACCCGAGCGAGGGTCATTCGTCATGCTCGGTTGCACATATTTTTGCTACTTACTTGCCTGGCATGGTCCCATGAAGAGAATTATATATATAGATAGATATATAATATTCTTTAATAATTTCTGTTATTGAGCCTATCAAATCAGGTTTTTTGAATGCTAAGACTATCGTGTGGGAAAAGAGATCATTTTAATAGATCAGATTTTATTAATTTATCATATTTTCAGCAATTCATGTATACATTTGTCCACATTTATTATAAAATATGATAAGTTTGGGGGCCCTAAATCATCGGGGGCCCCTGGCTTTAGCCCGTTCAGCCCCCCCCTTAATCCGCCATAGTTTGGACCCCCTCCCCTCCCATAGCTACGCCACTGCAAAGAGAGATTGAAATCAAAGCGAGATAATTTAGTATAACTTACTGTAGAAATCCATCTCAACAATGGATGTCCCCCACAAAATAAATATTAATTTGAAAGCTACATTTTAGAACTATTCATTGTTCAGCTCGGCTGGTTATAATGTTAATAAGACATCGCTTGTACCAAATAATGTTAACACACTTGTCTGTTTGCGTAGTTGGTTAAATATGACATATAAAGGAGACATTCCAGTGACAAGTACGTTTAATAAATTTTATTTATGGCACAATCAATTTTAATTTTTGGCTTTCATCGAAATTAACAATTAATTAATCGTTAATTTTTCAAAAGTTAATTATTAAGTTTAGATTAATCGTTAACAGCCCAAATTTTTAAGCTTGCATTATAAAGATGTGATAAAATTATTTATTATAGTTTTAATTTTTTTTTGTACAATTAAACAATTCACTAGAAACCATGCGAAAGTTACTGAAAGTTTTTAACTAGAACCGACTTTTGCTAGGATGGCGCGTGTAACAAGAATATAAACTGATTTTTAAAAAAATTGTTTGTCCATTACAGAGCCCGAAAAAGGTAGAGCCCATAAGGGCGGCGCACGAAAGGACATCCCCCGAAAGGGTATAACAAATAGGGCGCCCCGGGCAACGGTCTGATAAGATGTAGCGGCGGGGGCGGGGTGCCAACAAATAAATCAATAAATAAATATACTTGAGGGTTACTGAGTACATTTTTTTATGTCCCATAACCTCGAGTTCGTAAGGGGGTTCTAATGTTTCCATTAGAACTTTCTCGGGGCTTGGTAGACCTGGCGGCGCCCATCTCCTCTCCAGGTCAGCGGAGGACTTCTAAGCGATAGTCATATATCAATCTTTATAATGTGGCCTTAGCGTGGGATAGATCCCACGCATTTCAGCTTGTGAAGCGAGCGTATTACTGAGTTCGCTATCCAGCCGCCTACTGAATACATACATATTCTATCAAAGATCGTGCCTGTCAGAGTTGGAGGAATATGGTGATACGGTACCAGACGTTTTTGGTGATACGGTACCAGACGTTTTTCACTATTTATTTTTACCAGGAGGATTCAGCTACGATTATGAGTTCAACCGGCAGATCCTACATGTGGAAGAAAATCAGCAGCCCCGAGCCTAGTGCTCTTCATAGGTCTTCTCGGAATCCCCCCCTCAGCTTTCTTGCCCCCTGATGGACCCGTCTGATGAGAGCCCCCCCCCCTCCCAGAACGGTCGCCTCTGAAGCGGTCGCCTGTGCATCCAAGACATAAAGAAGAAAATGCCTCCCACTAAATTGACCTCACAAGGTTGTTGCTGAGCCTTCTCGTCCATGAGGGGCATCCACCGATCATCGTCGGCGTCTGCGATTCCTCCAAAAGCATAGGCCACCTACCAGAGACCTCCAGGCATCTCTATCCTGGGCCAGCTTCTCCAGAATCTTCCATTCATGGCCAATTCTCTTGATGTCTGCCTCCAATTCTCGGCGCCAAGTGTTTCTTGGACGGCCTCTTTTCCGCTTACCCTGTGGGTTCCATTTCAGGGCTTGCTTTGTTGTGTTAGAAGCAGGTTTTCTTAGTGTATGACAAATCCACCTCCACCGCTTCTGGAGAATCTCTTCCTCAATGGGCTTCTGTTTTGTCCGCTGCCACAGTTCCCGGTTGCTGATTTAGTCTGGCCAGTGAATTCTGAGAATCCTTCTTAGACAATTGTTGATGAAGGACTGGATTCTGGTCAGATTTACGGCCGTTGTTCTCCATGTCTCGGCTCCATATAGCAGCACATGTTTCACCATAGCGTTAAAAATCCTTACTTTTAACTTGCTGCCTAAGTTGTTGGAGACACAAACATTCTTGAGTTGCTGGAAGGCTGCTCTTGCTTTTCCGATCCTTATTTTGACGTTAATGGCATTAACCTTGAGGATTTTACTCTTCCCTTTGTTTATGTTGAGACCCATGCTAGCAGAAGTGGCTGCGGCAATGTTTGTTTTCTCCTGCATCTGTTGTTGGGTATGTGCAAGAAGGGCAAGATCATCAGCAAAGTCAAGATCATCAAGTTGATCCCACAAGGTTCATTGGATGCCATTCCTTTTCTGCTGTGTAGATGTTTTTATCACCCAGTGAACTGCTAACAGGAATGGTGACAGCAAGCAACCTTGTCTCACACCAGCCTTCACCTGGAAAGCATCTGTCATCTGCTGGCCATGGATAACTCGGCAGTTTATCCCTTCGTACATGGTTTTGATTATATCCGTAATCTTTTGTGGCACCCCGTAATACCTTAGCAATCTCCACAGGGTTTGCCTGTTAGCACTGTCGAAGGCTTTTTCATAGTCAACAAAGTTTACATAGAGCGGTGAGTTCCACTCTAGTGACCACTCTAGAATGATGCGCAGTGTCGCTATCTGGTCAGTGCAGGATCTGTTGGTGCGAAAGCCAGCTTGTTCGTCCCGCAACAGAGAGCCTACAGCGTTTTTCATCCTGTTACGTTGTACACGGTTGAAAACCTTTCCTTGGATGGACAGCAGGGTGATCTCTCTGTAGTTCGAGCAGGAGCTTAAATCCCACTTCTTTGGGATCTTGATAAGGTATCCCTCTTTCCAATCGGAAGGAACTTGCTCCTCTTCCCATATCTTCATAAACAGAGGGTGTAGCATTTCCACACTGGTTTCCAAGTCCGCCTTCAGTGCCTCTGCTGGAATGCCATCAGGTCCTGCAGCCTTTCCATTTCTGAGTTGTTTAATGGCCCTGCTAATCTCTTCTTTGGTGGGACTATTACAGTCAATTAGCAGGTCATTATCAGCTGGTTGGATATCTGATGGATTCCTTGGTTCCGGCCTGTTTAGGAGCTCTTCAAAGTGCTCCTTCCATCCCCCTCTCTGTTGCTCCTCACTTGGTATAGTGTTTCCCATTTTGTCATTCACTGGTCTCTCTACCTTGCTAAATTTCCCTGACAGCGTCATTCAGACGCTGTCTGACCTCACAAGGAGGGGTGGAATTTTCCCTGCTGCGACTCGCTACCACTTCGGCGCCACCCCGGCAAAGCACACGAGTCTCTATGGTTAGGACCGCGCTAAGCGGAGGATCATCCATGACCACCTAGGTCGTAACCCCCACCGGAAGGTTTCCTCAGAGCTGGCGTCCATTACGTTCTTCGCGGTACCTTTTGCTAATCCGTGCAGGCGCTCCTGGCCCAAAACCGTCACAGCTCAATAGCGTTGCTAGTAACTGAGGGGGACAACCGCAGATAAGCGGTTCGAATCCAAAGTAACTTTTGAAAATAAAATATTTTAAATCAAAGTTAACACCTTTTGTCATCGAACATCCGAATGTGTGCCAACGCTGCTGAAGCCAATATAGCAACGGGAATGGGATTAAAAGTACAAGCCTTGACCAGGACAATCATGCACGCACAGAGAGAAATAAGATGTTAATGATTTATACAAATACTCACACTAACATGTGAATTGTTTGCTTCTGTTGGACTGTGTTTCAAAAATGTAGATGCCATCAATCTGAGTATAAACTCAGTAGATGCCATCAATCTGAGTATAAACTCAGTAGATGCCATCAATCTGGGTATATACTCAGTAGATGCCATCAATCTGAGTATAAACACAGTAGAAGCCATCAATCTGAGTATAAACTCATGTCTTAATATACGCGTCTTCAACATTTGGTACAAGGACACAAATATCTCTGTCAGGGCCAAGAGCATCACTTCCGGGTTTGGCACCATTAGGAATATGGAAGGTTATTGAATAGGAAACTAAAAAACACGAGGGATATATTGTATCGTGATGGGATAGGGATAGACAGAAAATATCATCTCATATGTCGTAACAGAATGGGGATAGACAGAAAATATCATCTCATATGTCGTAACAGAATGGGGATAGACAGAAAATATCATCTCATATGTCGTAACAGAATGGGGATAGACAGAAAATATCATCTCATATGTCGTAACAGAATGGGGATAGACAGAAAATATCATCTCATATGTCGTAACAGAATGGGGATAGACAGAAAATATCATCTCATATGTCGTAACAGAATGGGGATAGACATAACTCAAGTATCATCTCATATGTCGTAACAGAATGGGGATAGACATAACTCAAGTATCGCCACATATAATTCCCATGATGAAACTTTGATTAAAACGCAAATAGAAAAATCGACCGCTCAACTAGAGCAGAAAATATATATCTCTCTCTCTCTAAATGATAACAAAAAACAGACACAACAAGAAAACATCGGAAGACCTCTGTAAATCCACGCATGCAGTTTTTTGTTGTTAATGCTAATTGCAAACAAGGATTTATTTCCGTTTTACTTTGTTTAAAATCCACTGTGTGCGTGTCGGTGTGTGTGTGTTTGTGCGTGTGTTTGTGAGTGTGATTTTTTTGTCTTGTTTAAAAGTTCATTTTCTAATGAGTTATTTCTTGTGTTTAAAAGTTGTATCTCTCACCACCCCACTCCACGGCAAGTTGTATCTCTCACCACCCCACGGCAAGTTGTATCTCTCACCACCCCACCCCACGGCAAGTTGTATCTCTCACCACCCCACGGCAAGTTGTATCTCTCACCACCCCACCCCACGGCAAGTTGTATCTCTCACCACCCCACACCACGGCAAGTTGTATCTCTCACCACCCCACCCCACGGCAAGTTGTATCTCTCACCACCCCACCCCACGGCAAGTTGTATCTCTCACCACCCCACCCCACGGCAAGTCTTATCTCTCACCACCCCGCCCCACGGCAAGTTGTATCTCTCACCACCCCGCCCCACGGCAAGTTGTATCTCTCACCACCCCACCCCACGGCAAGTATGGAGATGATCCCAGGGAACGTTGCGACAAAAGGAACGAAACAATATAAGATTCAAACATTTCTCTACTGGTCATTATACTTGTTTTGATAAGATAATTTATTTGTATCCACGAGTTTTTTTACCACGAAACTGTCCCACAGAGGCGCATTACAGCCACACTGTCCCACAGAGGCGCATTACAGCCACACTGTCCCACAGAGGCGCATTACAGCCACACTGTCGAACACTGTCCCACAGAGGCGCATTACAGCCACACTGTCGAACACTGTCCCACAGAGGCGCATTACAGCCACACTGTCCCACAGAGGCGCATTACAGCCACACTGTCCCACGGAGGCCCATTACAGCCACACTGTCCCACAGAGGCCCATTACAGCCACACTGTCCCACAGAGGCGCATTACAGCCACACTGTCCCACAGAGGCGCATTACAGCCACACTGTCGAACACTGTCCCACAGAGGCGCATTACAGCCACACTGTCGAACACTGTCCCACAGAGGCGCATTACAGCCACACTGTCCCACAGAGGCGCATTACAGCCACTGTCCCACAGAGGCGCATTACAGCCACACTATCCCACAGAGGCACATTACAACCACACTGTCCCACAGAGGCACATTACAGTCACACTGTCCCACAGAGGCCCATTACAGCCACACTGTCCCACAGAGGCGCATTACAGCCACACTGTCCCACAGAGGTGCATTACAGTCACACTGTCCCACAGAGGCCCATTACAGCCACACTGTCCCACAGAGGTGCATTACAGTCACACTGTCCCACAGAGGTGCATTACAGCCACACTGTCTCACAGAGGCACATTACAGTCACACTGTCCCACAGAGGCGCATTACAGCCACACTGTCTCACAGAGGCACATTACAACCACACTGTCCCACAGAGGCACATTACAGTCACACTGTCCCACAGAGGCCCATTACAGTCAAACTGTCCCACAGAGGCCCATTACAGTCACACTGTCCCACAGAGGTGCATTACAGCCACACTGTCCCACAGAGGCCCATTACAGCCACACTGTCCCACAGAGGCCCATTACAGCCACACTGTCCCACAGAGGCGCATTACAGTCACACTGTCCCACAGATGCACATTACAGCCACACTGTCCCACAGAGGCCCATTACAGTCCCACTGTCCCACAGAGGACCATTACAGTCACACTGTCCCACAGAGGCCCATTACAGCCATGCGATTTAATATTGTCACCATTCATCTGGTTTGTGACGCCTCAAAGCATCAAAGTAAACAAGTGACCAACAACCTTTCTGAATGACCGAGACAATTTTAAGCCCAAGCAGAGAAAGAATGCATAAAGCTGTACAAGGGCATCAGATATAGTAAGTAATAACTAGCTGTACCAGACTTTTAAAGTTAATGTTGTTTTGATTGGCTCTTAGCTCCACCCATTTCCACTCCGGGAGCTTCTAGTATAATGTTACAGACACAAATATATTAACTTCATTGAAATAATCAAAAGGAAGTTTTGTTCGAAAACACGGTTTAAAAAAAAACAACGGATATACTAGGAAATAACTACTACTTCTCCAAATTTTTAGAAAAAAAAATAATTTAAAAATCGTGGATTATTGCCCCTTATTTTTTGTGTCATTACCTCCCCTTTTCCGTCTCTTTTGCGCGGAATCCACTTGTGCCAGATCCTCCCACGAGCCCCGTTTAGGTTGATGTAATGACGACGTTAGCGAAGGACTTAAACACATTACAGTTTGTAACATGGAGGGAGGGCACCGAGCAACACAGACAATCTATATGTTAATCTGGCCGGTGTGACGTAACACTTCCAGGGAGACAGATCGAGTTGGCAATTCAAACTTTCATTATTGTTTGGCCGCGGACTTAAGAAAGGGAATTAATGGGCACCATCATTTCTCAGATGCCGTCTCCCTGTAACGTTTGATTAGCGAGTGATGAAGATACACGCTAGTACATAATAATCTAAACAAAGTGCTTGTCCCTAAATATTGAACATTATGATTTCATGGGAATGGTTGTGGGGGGGGGGATGTAAAGTTATAATGCAGCCATGACCTCTAGGGTTGTAAAGCAATAGATTAGCCATGGTTGGCTTTTCTCAGAGCATGCTGTTGGCTGTTCTAGGTGCATGCTGCCTGCTGTGCTAAATGCATGCAGGAATTGCTGCTCGGGATGATAAAATGGTGTCACCCACCCCACCCTACACACACATTGACCCCCCCCCCTTCAAATCAATGGATGCAATTTGGATAGAATTTTAGGCCTGAAACCCTCTGGAAGCGCGTTTGGAATATGTGTTGTAGGCCCGTCCTTGACCCGAGACCAGTATGTGCTGTAGGCCCGTCCTTGACCTGAGACCGGTATGTGCTGTAGGCCCGTCCTTGACCTGAGACCGGTATGTGCTGTAGGCCCGTCCTTGACCCGAGACCAGCATGTCCTGTAGGCCCGTCCTTGACCCGAGACCAGTATGTGCTGTAGGCCCGTCCTTGACCTGAGACCGGTATGTGCTGTAGGCCCGTCCTTGACCTGAGACCGGAATGTGCTGTAGGCCCGTCCTTGACCTGAGACCAGTATGTGCTGTAGGCCCGTCCTTGACCTGAGACCGGTATGTGCTGTAGGCCCGTCCTTGACCTGAGACCAGTATGTGCTGTAGGCCCGTCCTTGACCTGAGACCGGTTGTGCTGTAGGCCCGTCCTTGACCTGAGACCAGTATGTGCTGTAGGCCCGTCCTTGACCTGAGACCGGTATGTGCTGTAGGCCCGTCCTTGACCTGAGACCAGTATGTGCTGTAGGCCCGTCCTTGACCTGAGACGGGTAGTTTTGTGAAATTAGCTGTTTAATTGCTTTCCCGATCCCGCGGATTAACAAATTCATCAAATTCCTGGCTTCTCAGTGCGGTGATCTGGACAAAAGGGAAACTCGTTTCTTTTGGGTTGATTTTTCAGTAAAGTGTTAGGGGAAGTAATCGTTGCTTGCAACAGTGAAGAAATGGAGAGTTAGCTCCAATGATTGAAGCCGATGTGAATATACATTAAACATACATTAGATGTGAATAGACATTAAACATACATTAGATGTGAATAGACATTAAACATACATTAGATGTGAATAGACATTAAACATACATTAGATGTGAATAGACATTAAACATACATTAGATGTGAATAGACATTAAACATACATTAGATGTGAATAGACATTAAACATACATTAGATGTGAATAGACATTAAACATACATTAGATGTGAATAGACATTAAACATACATTAGATGTGAATAGACATTAAACATACATTAGATGTGAATAGACATTAAACATACATTAGATGTGAATAGACATTAAACATACATTAGATGTGAATAGACATTAAACATACATTAGATGTGAATAGACATTAAACATACATTAGATGTGAATAGACATTAAACATACATTAGATGTGAATAGACATTAAACATACATTAGATGTGAATAGACATTAAACATACATTAGATGTGAATAGACATTAAACATACATTAGATGTGAATAGACATTAAACATACATTAGATGTGAATAGACATTAAACATACATTAGATGTGAATAGACATTAAACATACATTAGATGTGAATAGACATTAAACATACATTAGATGTGAATAGACATTAAACATACATTAGATGTGAATAGACATTAAACATACATTAGATGTGAATAGACATTAAACATACATTAGATGTGAATAGACATTAAACATACATTAGATGCGAATAGACATTAAACATACATTAGATGTGAATAGACATTAAACATACATTAGATGTGAATAGACATTAAACATACATTAGATGCGAATAGACATTCAACATACATTAGATGTGTAGAGACGTCAAAACGGGTGAGGTAGGTGGACGGGTGAGGCTGGTGGACGGGTGAGGCTGATACAAGGGTGAGGCTGGTACAAGGGTGAGGCTGGTGGAAGGGTGAGGCTGGTGGACAGTGAAGAGACACGTAATGATTTATAAAATTAGCAGTTACTTGGGGATTCAGCCATGTGGCCGGTAGCAATTGGACACCTTGCTTGACCTAGTAAACTGCCGACTGCTAGCGTAGAATGTTCTGTAACGGGCAATCTTCTCTAAAAGCAGCGCTGCTGCGGGACCGCCCTGATATCTGACGGACGCCGCGCAGCAGTTTAGAATTACCGCACAGCTAATTTTGATTATTACATAATATCAAAAGCTACGTTTGTGGGTTGAAAATGTTGCTACAATGAGAAGGGTAGTAGAGAAGGTTAGAGAAGATAGAGGTTTTTAGAGAAGATAGAGGTGTTTAGAGAAGGTAGAGGTGGTTAGAGAAGGTAGAGGTGGTTAGAGAAGGTAGAGGTGGTTACAGAAGGTAGAGGTGGTTAGAGAAGGTAGAGGTGATTAGAGAAGGTAGAGGTGGTTAGAGAATGTAGAGGTGGTTAGAGAAGGTAGAGGTGGTTAGAGATGGTAGAGGTGGTTAGAGAAGGTAGAGGTGGATAGAGAAGGTAGAGGTGGTTAGAGGTAGTAGAAAGTGTTAAAGAAGGTAGAGGTGGTTAGAGAAGGTAGAGGTGGTTAGAGAAGGTAGAGGTGGTTAGAGATGGTAGAGGTGGTTAGAGAAGGTATAGGTGGATAGAGAAGGTAGAGGTGGTTAGAGAAGGTAGAAGTGGTTAAAGAAGGTAGAGGTGGTTAGAGAAGGTAGAGGTGGTTAGAGAAGGTAGAGGTGGTTAGAGAAGGTAGAGGTGGTTAGAGAAGGTAGAGGTGGTTAGAGAGAGGTGGTTAGAGAAGGTAGAGGTGGTTAGAGAAGGTAGAGGTGGTTAGAGAAGGTAGAGGTGGTTAGAGAAGGTAGAGGTGGTTAGAGAAGGTAGAGGTGGTTAGAGAAGGTAGAGGTGGTTAGAGAAGGTAGAGGTGGATAGAGAAGGTAGAGGTGGTTAGAGAAGGTAGAGGTGGTTAGAGAAGAAGGATGCTAAAACAGAAGGCGGTAGCTGAAATTGAGAGGGTGGGTGCAAAATTTGGGTGAGTGAAAAAGGAAGACTAAATGGAGAATAAGGAGTGGCTGAACGTGTATGTGATGCCTGTAGGAGGGCTGAGTGTAGACAGAGGGGTGAATGTAGAAGGAAAGAAAAAGGAGATGTGTTAAGACCTTCATTAGTTAACTCATTGGTCGAGACGTGGATGGCCAGGAGGGTTAATACCTTTTATCCCATGGTCATTTAGAACTGACCATCGGACGATTGGAGTGGCGCGAGCCAGTAAGACAGCGTAGGTGGTGGTAGTCAAGTAGGCAGACAGGAATTCTTCTGAGACCATATTCTGACCCGAGGGGAGGTGGTCCGGAACCTCTGATGTCCGGACAATTGACGGACATCTGGTAATGCAAAATATGTAACGACTAGTACACGGCCTTGCTGGCCATATTGTCTGACTAAAGTAGAAGACTGACCAGTGACCAGTACGTTCACTCTTGAAGACGTGTGACCAGTGACCAGTACGTTCACTCTTGAAGACGTGTGACCAGTGACCAGTACGTTCACTCTTGAAGACGTGTGACCAGTACGTTCACTCTTGAAGACGTGTGACCAGTGACCAGTACGTTCACCCTTGAAGACGTGTGACTAGTGACCAGTACGTTCACCCTTGAAGACGTGTGACTAGTGACCAGTACGTTCACCCTTGAAGACGTGTGACTAGTGACCAGTACGTTCACCCTTGAAGACGTGTGACTAGTGACCAGTACGTTCACCCTTGAAGACGTGTGACCAGTGACCAGTACGTTCACCCTTGAAGACGTGTGACTAGTGACCAGTACGTTCACCCTTGAAGACGTGTGACTAGTGACCAGTACGTTCACCCTTGAAGACGTGTGACTAGTGACCAGTACGTTCACCCTTGAAGACGTGTGACTAGTGACCAGTACGTTCACCCTTGAAGACGTGTGACTAGTGACCAGTACGTTCACCCTTGAAGACGTGTGACCAGTGACCAGTACGTTCACCCTTGAAGACGTGTGACTAGTGACCAGTACGTTCACCCTTGAAGACGTGTGACTAGTGACCAGTACGTTCACCCTTGAAGACGTGTGACTAGTGACCAGTACGTTCACTCTTGAAGACGTGTGACCAGTACGTTCACTCTTGAAGACGTGTGACCAGTACGTTCACTTTAACATTGAGGAGTGGTAATGATACATTTTTTATATTAATTTTCTCATTCCGTTTGGCGTGGACAGTCAAAAGACCTATAGAATTCGGAAAGATCGTATTCCGTATTAAACGCACGTTCTTGACCTGTTTGATGCAAACATTTGACCAGCTCGGCGACACAAATTTTTTTACTATAAGATCAGTCTTACAAGTACAGTGCTTTTCTTCATTCCGGAGAATGTCTTTAGTCGAAACGTACTTTTCATTGTCCTTACTTTATCATAATTAGCTTCCAGACAACTGGCTGCACTGTTTCCTTGAGGAATGTTAGACCACTGAAGGCTTGATCAGGTTCTTATACAGGCTGACAAAGGAGATGGTCCACTTTGCAGATCTAACATTAGAGCCGGAGGCAATGGATTCCTGAGATAGAGGCAACGGTTAAGCTCCGGGTGTTAGGCCGGCAACGTTTTCACGCCGACCGTCATTCCGGTCACAATCTGAGTCGAGTTTGACGGGACTGATGTCATGGGCCGGCTCATGTGATGTCATTCCGTGAAGCCTTCCCATCAGCCATCATGTCATTGGGGGATTAGCTGATCGACAGGGGCCCCATTGACGGGCATTAGCTTCTACACAAATTGCGTTTGGAGGTGGGAGAGATTGGGGCGGGGGTGGAGGACTTATGTTGATTCAGGGTATGAGATAGCACTTCTTGCACTGTCAGGGTTTCAGGAGGCATTTCTTGCACTGTCAGGGTCTGAGATAGCATTTCTTGCACTGCCAGGGTCTCAGATAGCATTTCTTGTACTATATAGACGCTATTTTCTAACAGAATTAATATTTTCAGGGTGAACGTGGATAATTTTATTTGAGTTGTAATTCTGACCATTGTTCCCTCTAAGGTTCGATTGACCGTGTGCAAAGTGAAAAACCTCGTGTGCAAAGTTGCACAGCATCCATTTTTTGTGCAACATTTTACAAAATTTGGTACGCGGTATTTCAAAACTACTGCGCGGCGTCGGTCAAATATCTGCCCGCCGCGTAGCCGCGCAGCTGAAAGGGAACATTTTGACCGGATGTAAGACAGAATTGACCAGCAGACATGGAGTGTGAAAAATGACAACGGTGATAAAATGGCCGTGGAGGTTGGGGGTGAAGGTGATGTGTGGTCTGACGGAAGTTGTCGGTGATCCACTCCTAGTCATCCAAGCAAGGAGAACTATGTCACGATGTTGAGAACTATGTCAAGATGTTGAGAACTATGTCAAGATGTTGAGAACTATGTCACGATGTCTATACTTGGTCCCGCAGCGCCTCGTAAATATGTGGGTATCACTGCTAAAACATTGGGTCTATAGGGGGGTGGGGGAGGAGGGGTCACCACTGAACCTCCTCATTCGAAACCACCGCGGCTGGTGCAGAGGCCTCAGACATTGGGGACGTGCCTCAAGTCACAGGGGCCTCAGACATTGGGGACGTGCCTCAAGTCACAGGGGCCTCATACATTGGGGACATGCCTCAAGTCCGCGTCTATTAGACGTGTAAGCAACACATCGAGAATACGTTTTAATAGGATGGCCGCAATCTACACATACATGTTTATTTTGAGGTTATCCCCTATAGGTCTTCTCCAAGGCAGTAGCGTCAACCACATCAACCACGTCAACCACATCAACCACGTCAACCACATCAACCACGTCAACCAAATCAACCACGTCAACCACATCAACCACGTCAACCACATCAACCACGTCAACCACATCAACCACGTCAACCACATCAACCACGTCAACCACATCAACCACATGCTTGATGCGCTCCAACCAGCTATTCACCACAACAAACCAGGACATACCAGAGATCGGGAGTGAGAGACAACATTCAAACTAATGTTAATTAGCCTCGGACTCAAACGTCGACATTGCTGTTGATAAACGACGCAGCAGGCGTCTCAGTTCGAGACTCCCTCAAGTAGGCGAGCGCTGCTGTCCGATATGACGTCACAAATTGAGCCAGTTCCAGGCCAGGCCTAATAGTTCAATGCCAGCTTTGAAAGCTTGGTGTCACAAACTGTAATATGGAATGGACAAAGCTCATCTCTGTCACCGCGATCAGTTCACACAAATCTCATCTCTGTCACCGCGATCAGTTCACACAAATCTCATCTCTGTCACCGCGATCAGTTCACACAAATCTCATCTCTGTCACCGCGATCAGTTCACACAAATCTCATTTCTGTCACCGCGATCAGTTCACACAAATCTCATCTCTGTCACCGCCATCAGTTCACACAAATCTCATCTCTGTCACAGCCATCAGTTCACACAAATCTCATCTCTGTCACAGCCATCAGTTCACACAAATCTCATCTCTGTCACAGCCATCAGTTCACACAAATCTCATCTCTGCCACAGCCTTCAGTTCACACAGTTTTTGTTCACTCCCTCCCAGTCTCGGTCTCATTCAATCTGTCATAAGCCTCGCCTCTCAGACGGCTGGATTGTTTAATGTAGGTACGTACACAGGGTTTGGAGGGGGGTGGTGGTGGGGGAATCGATTTTTGGGATTTACCGTAAGTCTGAGTCTGGGGATACGGGGGGGGGGTGGTGTAAGTCTGAGTCTGGGGGATACGGGGGGGGGTGGGGTGTTCTAAGAAGAAGCGACGTAAACTTACATTTTTATAATTAAAAAAAAATAAAATAATTCCGGAAGTCGGACATTTCAAATGCAGCGAAGGCATCTCAAAGTGTGTGACAATACCTCTTTAGTTTATATTAGGAATAGTTGCACTTTTCACAACTAACAACTAACAACTAACAACTAACAACTAACAAACTGTTCCATCTGATAGAGCTCAGTCGTACTATTACAGTAATATTTAGTAGGAGGCGTATGTGCAATGACTTTCTGGTGTCATTTATTAAGTTACGACAGTGTTTCTTACAATATACCGTCCCCAGTGCTCAGCTTTAACAACAGATAAATATAACACGCATGCTGGCCAAGACGTGTCACCTAGTAGCTAGTAATATTACTTTCTTCATTGAGTTACTTAATGTTTGCGTCATGGCCAATAGACGTAGCTAGTAATATTACTTTATTCATTGACTTACTTAATGTTTGCGTCATGGTCAATAGACCCAAAAAGTTGCATGAGTTACTTCAATGAGTTACTGTTTGTACCACACCCTCTTTATAAGCGATTCCTACACAAATGTTATCTTATCTTATCTTTACAGAAGATAATTGCGTCCACAGACCATGACGTATGATCTGTTGGCAAGTGATGCAGCATTCACAGGCCACGGCTTTGTGGGTTCCACGCATTACCCAACCGCCTAACTAGTGTTAGGTACACATTCGTAGCTGGGTGACTCAGGGACGCCCCGGGAACAAATCCTTGCCTTCAAAAGGATTCAAACCCGTGACCATAGGTACGCCAGTCGAGCGCGCTGCCACTCGACCACCGTGTTTTGAATTTGATCCCCTGTGTAATAACTCCCCCCCCCCATGATACATGACCAAAATATGACCAGAGCTTTACATTGGGTGCCAGTGCATTCATTATCGGGGGGGGGGCGACTAACATCTTTACTTGTGTAGGCTTCTTCATTTAGAGATTATTTTTTTGCGTAGACATTACGTCATTGTGTTGAGGGCAGTAATCAGTCCCTGATGAACGGGTGAAAGGTTCAGTGATTCCCCCTTAACCACTGAGCGATCAAGACAAATGCAGGTGAGTCTAGTATTGAATGTGCCTCCTTTCCATTCATTGCCATAGACGGATCTTTATAAAGACTGCATTCCAACATCATCTTGACGAATCTCTTAGTTCAACCACACATCTACAACATGCAGCTGTTTACACCATGTTCAACCACACATCTACAACATGCAGCTGTTTACACCAAGTTCAACCACACATCTACAACATGCAGCTGTTTACACCATGTTCAACCAGACATCTACAACATGCAGCTGTTTACACCAAGTTCAACCACACATCTACAACATACAGCTACTTACACCAAGTTCAACCACACATCTACAACATGCAACTGTTTACACCATGTTCAACCTACACTTTGTTCTCCATTTTAATAACAGCAACAACACTTGTCTGAATCCAAGAGATTCAACAATAACATAGATACGGAAATTAAAGATCAGCTCTCAATAATGAAAGAAAAACATAAAGCAGAGATTTTTTAATGTAGCCGAACATTGGTTCTCAAACGCACGGCATGTCCACTCACTAAAATCGTCAACAGAGAAGTCGTGTGAAAACGGGCGCCTCATCTTTTGATCAGTCAAGTAAACTGTTGTCTAAGTGTTTGTTATTGTTAAGTCAACTGTTGTCTATGTGTTTGTTATTGTTAAGTCAACTGTTGTCTATGTGTTTCTTATTGTCTAGTAAACTGTTGTCTATGTGTTTGTTATTGTTAAGTCAACTGTTGTCTATGTGTTTGTTATTGTTAAGTCAACTGTTGTCTATGTGTTTGTTATTGTCTAGTAAACTGTTGTCTATGTGTTTGTTATTGTTAAGTCAAATGTTGTCTATGTGTTTGTTATTGTTAAGTCAACTGTTGTCTATGTGTTTGTTATTGTTAAGTCAACTGTTGTCTATGTCTTTGTTATTGTCTAGTAAACTGTTGTCTATGTGTTAATTATTGTTAAGTCAACTGTTGTCTATGTGTTTGTTATTGTTAAGTCAACTGTTGTCTATGTGTTTGTTATTGTCTAGTAAACTGTTGTCTATGTGTTTGTTATTGTTAAGTCAACTGTTGTCTATGTGTTTGTTATTGTTAAGTCAACTGTTGTCTATGTGTTTGTTATTGTTAAGTCAAATGTTGTCTATGTGT